>VDFB02164916.1:0-26187 GCA_007258455.2 Sequoia sempervirens | reverse complement strand
GATGGAGTTTGATAGGGATGATCTTTCTTTGTATTTTTTGGTATCCATGCGTATTTGATTTGTCCATTATGCTTCTCGACTTTTCTTGATTTGATAACATTCTTTGTGCTTTGATTCAAATCTTTCTTTTGACGTTGGTCCCAATTCATGGATGGGGTGATGGGTGGATGAAGATTCGTGACATGACTGGTTGTAGTATTGACATCGGTTTCATCATAAGGATTCTTCATGCCTCTTATGTTGATGTTTGCTTGAGACGAAGTTGCCCCCAGTATGGTAGAAGTAGTACCTTCATGCTTTGATTCTACTTGTTCTGAGATCTCTTGTATAGAATGCACTCTCTGATAAATGACCGCCATAGGTGATGTTATTTCCATTTATGTCTGCCTAACTTTGGAATATCCCCGCTCTATCTGACTTGTTTCCTTGGGCAGATAGTGATGGATATCCTTATTCATGATGTCCTCAGTCTGAGTTTGGGACATATTTGATCCTGATGTTGACAACTCCATTTGACTATAGGAGTTAATAATCTGCTCTTTTTGTGTGACAAAATCTTGTTCTAGATGAAGATCATCTACATGTCCATCCATAGAAAGCATCTCATGGGTAGATGGAGGAGTATGTGCTACATGGATATGATCATCTTGCATGGATAAGAGAGTGTTCATTAGATTATTGTAGTATCTAGAAGATACAAATTCTTGATCTTGAATGATTTCAGAGTTGTTTTCGACATGCTTTGGATCAAATTCTTGACATGGATCGGTTTCAAAGGATGAATCGCTTACAAATGGTGCTTGGATATCTTCATTAGACATGGTAAGTGGTTCAACATCCTCAAGTGTCGATTTTAGGGTTCCTTTAGTATCTGTAGCCATGAGGTCAAAGGGGATCAACATGTTTTGAAAAGGACCATTGCTAGACCTTAGTGAAAGATTTTGATCTCTTTGCTTTGGAATAAATTTTGAGATAAGGTCCCCTAACTCATAAGGTTACGCATGTAGACATTTTCAACATGATCATAGGTCATGGATCGTGCATTATGTCAATTGGATCAAATATTCCTAACACTCCTTGAAAGAGATCACCAAAAAGTGGCTCTTGATGTATGGTGAGTTGATCATTGGATTGTGTAGATACATCCTCAATGTGCTCCTCGATGGAGAGGTTTTGATCATTGTTTTCGACAATTGTGGTGGAGAGATTATGAATGTCTTCGACCATAGAGTCAAGTGATGTTGATATTGCTTGAATTGGCTTATTGTCAAGTTTTGTTGGTGGATTTTGATCATGATTCAAAAGTGACTCTTGACATATGTCGATTTGATCATTGGATGAAGTAAACATGTGCTCAGTGATGGATTGATCTTGATCCTTGTTTTCAATAGTTGTCATCTTTTGTGTTTGTGCTCGTGTTGGTTGGGTAGCTTGAGAGGCTTGGGAAACTTGAAAGGATTGTTGCACTTGTTGAGCTTGTGTTGCTTGTTGTTGTTGCAGCGATGTTTGAGCTTGATTTTGCTGTGAAGCTTGAGAAGCGTGCGTGGCTATAGGCGCTTGCCGAATTGTTTCATATTGTTGGAGCAATTGTTGGTATGCTTTGAATGAAGCATTGTAATTGCTTACTTGGCTTAGTCACGATGGTGGTGGTGGTGGGATTGAAATTGTGTTGGATGTAGTGACAAGTGTTTGAGATACGCTCGGAGCGATCATGGTAGTGAGGGGCTGAGATGTGATGGGAGTGATAGTGGTGTTTGGAATGATTGAAGGGATAGTGATGGTTGGATTGACCGAGGTGATAGGCCCTTGGGAGACCGTATTTTGATTTGGGATCAATGTTGTTGTTTGATTAGATACCATCCATTGGTGTGATGTCGATGGTATACTCGAAGGATTTGACGTGATGGTTTGATTGACATTAAGTGGATTGATTTGGGTGGATTGATTGGTGTTAGGTAAAGGGGGAAGCCCTAAACCAAGGAATGATGTGGGTAATGGTGGTGGAGATTTCCCTTGGCGCAATGCCTCAACTATTTTGGAAAGTTCCGCAATTTGATCTCGCCAAATTTGTTCTTGATTTTGATTTTGACTCACTTGAGATAGTTGATTTGGCTTGTGTTCAAGTAGTTTTGCCATGCATGCTTGCGATTTTTGAATGGGATTATGGGAAAATTGACTTTGGATAATGTTCTGATTTGGCATGATAGGATGAACAATGTTGGTATTGGGAATCATTTTTCCAAAGGTTTCCGAGTTAGGATTCATGTTTCGAAAAAATGCATTTGGTACATCCACATTGGGTTTGTAGGGATTTGGTGGAATGACATTGTTCGTTTGAAGACTCATGTATTGATTGTTTGGAGGATAGACTTGTAAGTTTGGACTTTGATTGAAATCTATCATGGGGAGATGTGTTCCAAAATTCAGATTGGGCATACCCACACTTGTTGTACCATTGACATTTGTCGAAGGCAATGATCCTATGCATGGAATTTGATAATTGATAGGAAATGAAAGGCTTTGAGGATTCAATTGATTTAGATTACTCAAGATGTATGGATCAAATGTATATTCCATGTTCCTCTTGTGTTATGACCTTACTGCGAAAGTGACCTCTAAGATTCTTAGGACCAATGATGATATGGAGGATGAAAGGTGGATGATATGAGTGATGAACGTTTAGGAACTTTGAATCAATGCTAGACTTAGGGATTGATTTTGATTGTTTGATGTGGATCATGAACTTGTAAACCCTAAAATGTTGGATGTGATCTTTAGGGTGAACTTGTTCAAAGGATGGTTGATAATTTAACTAAGTGTGCATGGAAGGATTCATCCAAACACACCTAACTAAACAAATGATTTTGATTTGGTTTGGAAATGTACCCAAGTCTAGGTAATGATGTTTTCAAAGCTCTTAAAGTTGTTTGGATGGATGGGTTGATAAATGTTTGGATGGATAGATGAAATTTTTGATGTTCCTAAGAGACTTAGAGAGACTTTGTTTACTAGGCCAAGGTATTGAAGAACACACTTTTCTCTAAGAGCAATCAAAAGACCAATATGACCAAGATATATCAAGCACATGTGTGGGGTCCAATTTGTTATCTTTTGCTTAATGAGTATTCTTTTTACCAAATACACTTTCTTGATTATGTCTCAAACTAAAGATGTCCTATGTCAAAATTCCTTTTCTTCCCACAAAGTGTTGTGTGGGAGTTCCAAGAAATTGAGGCAAAGGGATTTCCTAGGTTAACCCTAGTTAGAGCAAATGACGATATAAATTCAAGTGATGAGAAACCTCTAAGGACATAATCCCAAGGGAAGGCAACAACACTTAAATTTGTCAAAAGGTATTTGCTCTATCAAAAGGGGTTTGAAATTTGCATGATCATGTTTAAGTGTTTGTTTGCAAAATGTTTTCGAATACCCACTGTGTTTTCAAACAAAAAATAATTACAAGCCCTATGGATGTGATAGACAATGCTTGTTGAGTCCCCACTTGGACAAGTCCAGCTACGCCTACTTTTAGCGGATGGTTAGATGCTTGACCCCACTGGCTCCCCTCCACGGCACTCACTTATACCGGGCAGCCAAGCATCAACACCCATGAAACTCCCATGGCATGCTTTCCATCTCTACTAAAAGCCGTAAAATTGTGGGGCGGCTTCAGAACGACCGTTCCTGCACCAACAAACAGATTAAGGATTTTGGCAAATTCTAACACATAGGTTCTAGTAAGGACTTTCCGTTCGTAGGAGCTGACCCAACGTGGCAAGAGTCCCCTTTCGGATCCATCTTGTCGGAGCCAACCGCGTGATTATGGCGTTTAACCAAAATCCTCATTTATATCCCGGCTGGAAATACTCTTGGCTTTAGAGTGTTACCGGTTGAGTCGTCGCTTGGGTGAGTACTTTTTCCCCAAGGCAGCCCTCTAAGATAAACAAAAGCGAAAGCAAAGACAATAATCCAGAACTCGACTCGACCTTTGATGGCACAAAGAATCCAGAATGTAATAAAATGCCCCTACTCACACTCGCACAAGATTGTTCAATTTTTAAGCCCAAAATGAAGTGTTTCAAAGCAATAAAATGTATTTTGAGTGTTTCTCTTGCACCCTAGATCGCACGAAGCGCAAGGGGAGAGGATACGCACTCAAAAGACAAAATAACACAATCAAGCACTTGTTCGTTTTAGCCTCAAAGCAATGATGACTTCATTTTAAGCACCAAAATCAAGTGTGAAGTTTGCCTTGTTCAATTTTAAACCAAAACGAAATCTAGTAAGTTTGTTCTAAGGTTCGTTTTAAGCCCTTTGCAATGAAATTGTTCGTTTTAGCCCCAATTGAAAACTAATGTTCTAAAACTAAAAGGAAAACAATTTCGTGTAGTGTTGAATAAACACTTAAAGTGTTAAAGAACACATTGTGTTTTCAAAAAAACATTTCCCTCCTTTTGTGAAGTTGTATTGATCAAAAAAAATCAAAGTGTTAAAAAACACATTGTGTTTTCAAACAAGAATCCTCCTCCTCTTTTGCTTTGCATCTTTTCGCCTTTGTTCGTTTGTACCTTCGCTTGTACCTTCGTTTGCTTTTGTACCTTCGTTTGCTTTTGTACCTATCAAAAAAAGAGAATCAAGTTATTCAATTAGAATCATTGTAAGCAATAACTTCAAGTAATAGAATGATTTTAAATGAAATGGATAATAAGCGAATAATCAATAAATAGATTATCAATAAATAAGTGAATCTCCCCCCTCCTTCGTTTTCCTTACACCTATCAAAAAAAGATAATCTTGTAAGAATCAAATTATCATTTTGACTTCAAACAATAAAATGATTTTAATTTAGAAAAGACTAATGATTGTGAATTAAAGGAAAACAGCATTAATAAGAATCCTGCCTTCCAAAGCCTCTTCACACTATCAAAGCCTTTAGCACAAATTAAAAAAAAAGCACTTTACTAGAGGATTTGAACCTGTGTTTTTAAATCCATGTTATCTAAACTCTCCATGATATCTTGTGATTGTTCTTTTAGTCAAGTTGAGAAAGCCAATAGATATATATATATAGGAACAGGCATCAAAAGTTCTATCAGTGAATTTGATTTAAGAGTTTCGGCATATGGAACCGTTATATTTGAAATGCAGAAATTAAAATCTCTGACATGGATGTGACAGGTCTGTGCGCGAAACCTTGCACGCATTGATGAGTGAACTTTCATCATTCCATAGTCCACCTGCTCTGTCTGTGACTTCAAATTTTCAGGATCTGTACGATAGATATTGCTTCTATAATACTAAAGAAATCATGACTGGTGCCAAACATATTTTGTTGTTTGTTTGATAGTAAATAAGCTGAGCCAGAAAATCACATCGACAACAAAATAATGTATGAATTTAATGCATGTCAGTAATTACAGACTTGAAACATCAATGAGAAATGCACGGCTCCAGGCAGATTTTAGGTGAAGATAAAAAGTTAAGGTCTCTTAGCAGTGCCTCGAATACCTCCTCCAGCGAATGGTCTGTCGTTCTTCCTGCAGCAGAGGGAAAAAAATAGAAAAATGCGTCCTTTTTAAGTAATGCCAATCCCAATGGTCTCTCAACGTAGAGCATTAGCGAAGTGAGACCACTGTGTCATGATGTGAACCCCTTTCACATCTGCAACTTGGCAAGCTAAGCATTAAGTTAGTGGGCACCAAAATGCTCCTATAGATGCAGCGACAAGATGTAGTCCAACAGAAATTAAAGGAAGCGCTGGATCAGTTAATGATAGGCGCCTGAAAATCTTTGAGCGACTGGATCATGACTTAGATCAAGGCGTTTCCCTCAACTGGCGTGTATTATAATATCGTTTGGTAGGCCTGCAAGAAAATTCATCAAAGAAATATCATCTCATGGAACGCCTTGGCTGCTGTATACGTGGATCCAGAATTGTAGTTGATGCAGTTAGAGAGATAAATGCACTTGGAATCAACCACGAAACACAATATTTGGTAAGCTCCAGCAAACCATAAGATTTTTTATTTTTATTTTTTTTTAAAAGCCAGTGACCATAGATTAAAATGCTTAATGAAGACTTTCATGAAATGCAGTTTATTTAAAAGCCAGTGACCAAACTGTTTACAGGGAGACTTTCCAGCTGGCGACCAAATGCATAAAAGAAATATCCTTACAGCGATGTAACTAGTAGGTGCAGAACCGAATTTAGCAGGAGAGTAAATTAATGAAGACCAAATGACTCAATGTGTCGAACCGACTTGAATGCACGTAAAGGAACACATTGCCTTAATGAAATCTATATGCAATTAGGCTATGGAGATGTTGCTGCTGCCCGCGATATCTTATGGGAGTACAATGATTTTTTGACCACTCTCGACATGCTTTCTACCTGCACCCAACATTGGTGGCTTGAAACGGGGCATGGACAACCATGAAAAACATAAAACGAGGAGAAACTTAGTCAGATATTATTGTTGGAAACGCTTTGACAGACATGTTCGTGAAATGCTCGAAACCAAAGCAGCTCGAAACAGGGTATGAACATCCAAGAAAAACAAAACACATGAAGCAACTTTGTTAGATGTTTTATGTAATTCAAAATTTGGGAAAAGTAACAACCCTATCTGCTGCAATACAAATTATCAGAGACAAATATGACAGATTTTCAAGCTATTTTCTCAATATGCATAATCAAGAAACAAAAAGATCAGTTGGCAAATACTCCAGCATTCATGGGCAGTCCAAAACAGGAATTATATAGAGAAGTTGACAATGATATTTATAAACCACAAAACATCAATCAAATTTAGGAATGTTAGGAGCATATCAAGCCCTCCTTCTAGCGCCATATGTGAGTACCTTTAAAATCTGCAAACACTATACTCAAAGTAGGGTTAGTACAACAAATTTTCAAGAATACCCTATGAAATAATGCAAAATGTTCCAAATGCCACAAAAGATAAAAGAAAACCAAATGCATAATGAAGACATTCAACAAACTACTCTATTCCATAGTTGGATTGGTGTCACTTGTGCTAGTGACCCTTTCCCAATCCTTGATAAAAGCTCAAATTGAAAATGCTATGAAGATGGTGGAGTGATGATGAACAAGATTAAATCTCAAGTGAAGAGAGTAACCTTGCATGAAATTGTGAAGATTGTGAAGGATTTGCTTGAGGATGATGCACCTATTTAAAGATTTTCAAAATGCCAAATGTTGAAGAGGGACCAATGTGGGATCAAAAACAAGCCAATGAATTGAGGACACTTGTCACCATGTGATTGATGGATGTATGTGCAAGATTTGGGAAGAGTGCCCAAGAGGGGGAAATTTTGAATTCAAATTTTGCCATAAATGCTGAGAGGGGGACAAGGAAAAATAGCAATAAATGCCCTGTTTGACTTGTCATGTTGAGGGAAAATGATTGTTTTAATAAATCAATAAAATTGATTTATTGTGCAAGTGGGATGGGATTAGCCTTAGATTAGGATTAGATTAATTTAATGATGATTATGCTGATTTAATGCTGATTAATTGATTTGACTTTTTGGACTTTGGAAAATGATCTAAGATTTGATTTAAATGGCTTTTTGATTTATTTAATTAAGTGGATGATGCAAGATGAAGGTTGAATGCTAAGATTTATTTGATAAATGAACTTATTTAATGAATGGATGAAAGTGATGAATTTGCCTAATGTAAGAGCTAATTTGACCGAATTGATCGAATGCATAATGTGAATTTTGCATGTCTACACATATGTCCACTTAATTAATTAAATAAATACACTTTATTTATTTTAATTAATTATCACTTTTGAATTTTTAATTAAGTCTTTTATTTAATCAAATTTAAATATTTCTTTTCAAATCTTTCTTTTAATTAATTAAATATCTTATTTAATTAATTTCATTTACATACCATTTCTTAAAAAGTTTAATTAAATATCTTTATTTAATTGAACATCTTCCATATCTTTTCAGAATCAAAATTAAATATTTTATTTAATTATGAAATCTTCTATTATTCTTCAAATATGGGGTAAATATTCTATTTTAAGAAAAAAACCTATATGTCACCCATAAATGAATAATTGAATTTAATAATTCATTATTTATCTTTTTCAAAATCTTTCCATAATCTCACAAAAAGATGATTTTTTACAATTCATCTTTATCATCTTATCTTACCTCTTTTTTAGAAAAGAAAGAAAATCTTGCTTTCTCTTTTCTTCTATTTTTCTTCACTCTCATCCATCTTCAACCATTTGATCTGCCAGGAATTTTCACACTCGTTGATCATATCAGCCAATCAGAAGCTTTCAAAAATTCTATAAATAACATTTCCAATCCAAGCAAGGGTTACAACACACAACAAATGAATTAGAGATTAATTGCATTCTAGCATTATCGTAATCTTTCATTTTAGCAATCATGTCTTAGCTTAGCATTACATGCATTTCATATTTAATTTTGTTCTCTAGGAAGACTGTTTGTTGAGTCTAGCACACAATCTGAGAGCCAGCTGGAATCAATGAAAACACTGGAGATAGAGGACGATAGGATGACATTGATAACATGATATTGAGTTTGCATCTCTATTGTTTTAATATTCTATTTTTGATATAATGTCTTATTGGTGTGTTTGATTCATTTGTTTTTACATATATAACATGCATAAAATTGATCACACAGTATTGAATAAATAAATGTAATTTATTTATTTAATAATCATGAAGAATAAAAGGACATGAATTAATTAAACAATTATAAATTATTTAATTAATAGTCGAATGTGGACCAAGGACATAATTGAAATGTCATAATTATGCTAGGATGAAAGTGGTAAAATAGAGATTGCAGGCCTAGGTCATTTTTAAGTGTCTACAGTTGCAGATACTTCTCTATTGTTTCTTGGTGTTCTTAGATGTCTCTAGTTCATTCTCTATCTTTGTGGTATGTCCACTTGACATAGTGAGCTCATGATTGAAGATCTTTTCTTGTGCATGTTCAATTTTTCATGTTCATGTATGACATGTTAATGATAGCATGTTGCAGATGTTCAAGGTGAAATTAATTAAAGTATTTCTATGTTGGAGATGTTAATTTGGGTCTCCACTATGTTGTGGCTGACCTTGGTGGGTTTTCATTAAGAATTTAGTTGTTATTCTGGGCCGACATTACAAATGTAATTTATTTTTCTTGGTCGATGATGTTGTGATGAAATCTACTATAGCGGATATATATGAACGATTGTGTCATTAGTGGAAAGTATGCTCTGTGTGCTCCTACGTATGTATATATGAATATCATTCGATTGTAGAGCAGAGTGTGAAGAAGATTATGCAAAGTGTGAAGAAGTGTTGAGCTTAATTGGAACTATAATTAGGCTTGAGTAGAAGCTATTTTCTCAGCTCATACCCTCTGAATTGTTAATCCAACTCTATTGGGCAGTGAGCCCCTTTTGTAATTAAGCAGTGAGCTCTAGGAAGTGTTCCTGAATGCATGTGCATTCCCCTTGTTATTTCTCATTATACTTTTAGTATAATCTTGTGTACTAACATCCACCGTGGTTTTTCCCCTAATAGGCTTTCCATGTAAAAAAATCTTGGTGTTCTTTGTCTCTCTGATATGTTAATTGCTTGTGGTTAATTTCTTATTCATTAGATCTTATATTAGAGTTAAGTTAAGTTTGAAAAGTTTAAGTTTATGTGACAACTGATTCACCCCCCCTCTCAGTTGTTTGTCCTTATTTTTCCAACAATTGGTATCAGAGCTAGTTCCTCTAAAAATGTTTAATAGCTTGAGGTGATCCAGGATGGAAACATTCAAGAAGGACAATCCTAGATTTGATGGCACCAACTACTCACTATGGAAAGTTAGGATGCGATGTCACCTAAGATGTATTGGTAAAACCTATAACTGGAAGATTACAAAAGATCCATATGTTATTCCTTAGAATGGTCCCTCTTTTGCTGATGAAATCAAAGATGCTGAAAACAATGTTAGGGCTATTGAGGCTTTGTTGAGCACTCTGACAGATTCAAAGATGGCTAATGTGTTAGGTCTACAGATAGCTCATGAGATTTGGATGAAACTAGAAACTTTGTATGAAGGTGATGCACAGGTGAGGATGGCTAAGCTACAAAGCTTGAAAGGTAAATATGAGAACTTGAAGATGGGAGAAGATTAAAATATCACTTCTTTTATGTAGAGAGTAAATGAGATATTGATGGGTATTACATGTGTCGGTGGTTCTATGGAAGAAGATGAATTTATGGCTAAGATACTGAAATACTTGCCTCCTTCCTACAAAATGAATGTTCATGCTATTGAGGAATTCATGTTGGTAAACAAGATGACAAGAGATACACTAATAGGGAAGCTTGCTACTTTTGAAATTAGTGAGTTTGGTGAATCAACATCAAAAACTAAATCTGCATTCAAATCTATTGTATTCAGAAGTTATAGACAAAGATACAATCTAGGAGAGAGCTCCAGAAAGATATCCAAATATGATGAAGAACTAAAACAACTTGAAGACAAAGAAAGAGAAGTAGAAGAGTTGGAAGCATTGATTGCAAAGCAAGAAGGAAAAGGAAAAGGTAAGTATGAAGATGTATTTCCTATTAAATGTTTTTCATGTAGTAAAATAGGTCATTTTGCTTCAAGATGTCATGAAAGAGTTCCTAGGTCTAATCCTAGAAATTCTAGATTCCAAAAGAGATGTTACTTTGCTAAAGAAGCAGTAAATGATGATGAGTCTGATAAAGATAATGGAAATGAAGATGAATGAGCTTTCATTGTTACCATTCAAAATAATCCTATGGTTACTGAATCTACTAGAGATGAGAAAGCTCTTGTAGGCTAAATTGAAGAAAAAGATGAGTGGGTCATTGATAGTGTATGCTCACATCACATGCCCTATGACAAAAGTAAGTTTGTGAGTCTAGAGAAGTATGACAGTAGGGTTGTAAGGTTTAGAGATAACAATGTTGGTGTAATTTTTGGTAGAGGATCTATTATCCTTGGTGGTAAAGATAATACTGATGATGTCCTATATGTTGAAGGCCTAAAGCACAACTTGTTGAGTGGTGGATAGATGATACGCAAGGGATATGATCTACAGTCCAAGAATGGAAAATGCAAGATTCATTGGAGTTTTGGAAACATGATTGCTACTGGTATGCAAACTAAAGGTAATATTTTTCACTTGAATACTACTAGTGGAAGTTGCTTAATTTCTCAAGTAGATGAAAGTTGGTTGTGGCATAGGAGGTTGTGTCATGTAAACTTTGACAACATTATCAATATAAGTTCTACTCAAGCAATAAGAGATCTACCTAAGTTAGTGAAGCCTACTAATGTAATCTGCAAAGAATTTTAGATGGGTAAAAAAACTAGAGTCTCCTTCTAAAGCAAACAATTTCATTCAAATAATGTGTTGGAACTGCTACATACTAATCTTTTTGGTCCCTCTAGAGTTAGAAGTATTCATGGAGAAAGGTATTTTATGTTGGTTATTGATGATTACTCTAGAATGATATGGGTTTCCTTTTTGAAAAAAAAATGTGAAGCATTAGATAAGTTTAAAAGCTTTAAGGATATGGTAGAAAATGAAAAAGGTTTGAGAATCAAGTGCCTGATATTTGACAGAGGTGATGAATTAATCTCCAAGGAGTTCAACTCTTATTGTGAAGAACATGGAATTAAAAGACAATTATCTCCTCCCCAGACCCCTCAATAGAATGGAGTTGCAGAAAGAAAGAATAGACCAATTTTGGATGCTACCAAAACAATGATGATGGAAGGGAATGTGTCTCAGATGTACTGGAGTGAAGTGGTAAGCACTGTTGTGTATACTTTGAATCAGGTAAATGTGAATGGTAATTCTGGTAAGACCCCTTATGAATTATGGTTTGGTCACAAGCCTACTATTAAGTATTTCAAGATCTTTGGATGCAAATGTTATATCAAGAGAGATGATGATATAGGAAATTTTGATGCTAGAAGTGATGAAGGGATCTTCCTAGGTTACTCCACTAAGAGCAAGGCATATCAATGCTATAACAAAAGATTGAGAAAGATTGTTGAGAGTGCAAATTTAAAAGTTGATGAGGAATCTATCAAATCATCCAAATGATGCAGCTATGATTCAGATGGAGACAACACAAATCAAGGGAAGAACACTCAAACACTGAATCTACTTCAGATTATTCCATATATTCAGGTGAAGCAACCACAAGTTGTTCCAGTCAGGAAGCACATACAAGTGCAAGTGTAGAAGAAAGTTCAGAAGACACAGAGGTCTAAGAAATTATGAAGACTCCAAGGTATGTAAAGATAAATCATGCTGAAATTCAAATCATAGGAGATAAGAGTAAAGGAGTACAAACTAGAAGAAAGATTGAAGAAGAATATTGTCTGATTTCCAAGATTGAACCTAAGAATGTCTTTGAATCTTGTCAAGATGAACACTGGTTGGAAGCCATGAAAGAAGAACTGACACAAAATGGTGATTCTCCTAAGGAAAATCAAACTAGGTATAGGTCAATGATAAGTGGATTGCTATACTTGACTTAGACTAGACCAAACATTGTGAATATTGTATGTATGTTTGCTAGATTTCAATCTGATCCAAAAGAATCACATGTAACTATTGTCAAAAGAATCTTTAGATATCTGAAAGGAATAGTTGACTTTGGACTTTGGTATCCAGAGGATGATGATCTCACTTTGTGTGCATACACTGATGCGGATTGGGCTGGTGATGTAGATGACAGAAAAAGTACTATTGGTGGCACTTTCTTCCAAGGGAAGAAGTTGGTATCCTGGTTAAGTAAAAAGAAAAACTCAATTTCTCTATCTACTATTGAAGCAAAATACATTGCTATTGCCAATAATTGTACTAAAGTGATATAGATGAAATAGATGCTAGGAGATATCAGAGTGATATATGAAGAGCCTATTGCCATATACTGTGATAACTCAAGTGCAATAAATATATCAAGGAATCTAGTGTTGCACTCTAAGACTAAACATATATCAATCAAGTTTCATTTTTTGAGGGAAAACGTGAATGAAAAAGAAGTTAGATTGGAGTATGTTCCTACCAAAGAATAGATTGCACATATATTTACTAAGTCATTTCTGAAGGATGCTTTTGAGTATCTTAGAGGAATGCTAGGGGTAATTACCCCTCCTGATAAGAACTAAATGATGTATTTACTTGCATCAATCTATGAGCCTCATTGCTATATTATGATCCAGTTTGATGTTTTCGTGGCTGCTACTCAGGGGGAGTAGTCAGATGTGCAGATATGTGGTTCAGAGCATGTGTATGGAAATGTCATGGTTACCATTTCCATTGATGTCAAAGGGGGAGAAGAGTAATGTGAAAAATACTTGTGGAGAGAAGTGCAGAAGAAGTTAGTGTGTTGGGTTGATGGTATTTTTCACATCATGTGTTGCCATCAATGCCAAAGGGGAAGATTGTTGGGAGATTTTTGGATGTTGTGGATGTGTTGCTGATATGTGGTTGTCATTGATGTCAACAATATTATCATTTGGTGTATCAATTGTTGTATATGTTGAGGATATTAAGAAAATTGTAAGAGAAAGTGTTCCAAGTTCCTAGTGGAACTGTGTAGGTCATGAAGGAATTTTGTTCTATACATTAAATATTAGCTAATGTGGATTAAAGGATTTATTATTGAGTACTTCTACATAATCTATAAGAAGTTTTAGAGGTCTGCATGAAGTTTTGTGAGAGTTGTGGTCTAACAGTATTTTTGTTGTCTCTATCAACATTCCTAAATGAAGATTGTATGATTCTAGTTATCTAATTTGTTGTGGATGATTCTCTATTGTTTCTTGGTGTTCTCATATGTCTCTAGTTCATTCTCTATCTTTTTGGTACATCCACTTGATCTGGTAAGCTCGTGATTGAAGATATTTTCATATGCATGTTTAGTTTTTCATGTTCCTAGTTGACATGTTAATGATAGCTTGTTGTGGATGTTTGAGGTAAAATTAATTAAAGTATTTATATGTTGGAGATGTTAATTTGGGTCTCCACTATGTTTTGGCTAACCTTGGTGGGTTCACATTAAGAATTTAGTTGTTAATTTGGGCTGACATTGCAAATATAATTTATTTTTCTTGGTCGACCATGTTGTGATGAAATATCCTATAGCGGATATATAAGAACAATTGTGTCATCAGTGGAAATTATTCTTCATATGCTCCTATGTGTGTATATGTGAATATCATTCAATTACAGAGTAGACTGTGAAGAAGATTGTGAGAAGTGTGAAGAAGTGTTGAGCTTAATTGGAACTATAATCAGGCTTGAGAAAAACCTATTTTCTTAGCTCATACCCTCTGGATTGTTAATCCAACTCTGTTGGTCAGTGAGCCCCTTTTGTAATTGAGCAGTGAGCTATAGGTAGTGTGCCTGAATGCATGTGCATTCCCCTTGTTATTACTCATTATACTTTTAGTAGAGTATAATCTTGTGGACTAATGTCCACCATAGTTTTTCCCCCAATAGGGTTTCCATGTAAAAAAATCTTGGTACATTCTTTGTCTCTTTGATGTGTTAATTGCTTGTGGTTAATTTCTTATCCATCAGATCTAAGATTAGAGTTAAGTTAAGCTTGAAAAGTTTAAGTTTCTTCGACAAATGATTCACCCCCTCTCTTAGTTGTCTATCCTTATTTTTCCAACAAACCCAACAAAATGTTCCCCAAACAGTTGTAAAGGCAGTTTTGTATTGATCTTGAGGAGTAATAAGGATTTGATTATAACCAGAAAATTCATCCGTGAATGATAAAAAAAGCATGTCCAGTAGTTGAATCCATGATCATGTTTATATTAGGAAGAATAAAATCATGTTTTAAAGAGGATTTATTCAAGTCTCAAAAATTGGTACATATCCTAATATGATTATCTAGTTTTGCAACTGTGACAATGTTTGAGATCCAAGGAGAATAATCAATAGGTTTAATAAAGCTTGCATCAAGAAGTTTTTCAAGTTCTTCTTTAACATGCAAGGCTACATTAGGGTGCATTTTTTGGATCTTTTGATGGATGGGTTTAGCATTTGCAGCAAGGACAATGTTATGCATCACAATGTTTGAGTCAATTCCTGGCATATCAGAATATTTCCAAGAATTTTTTCAGGAAAATCATGAAGTAAAGTGGTCGTATCTTCTTGTTCCTCATCATCAAGGAATTTCCCAATATTAATAACTTTATCTTTATCATGAATTTCCATTAACACATTAATTATATCTCCTAAAGGGAGTGCATTGAATTTAGAACTTTTAGATTCATAAAACTCTTCAGTGATATCATTGGCTTCTTGCTCGATAATGTTCAAAGCATGGGAAATGTGTTTCATGTAAGTAAGCAAGGATGGGATATCATAAATTCCAAAAATTTGTTTCAAATCCTCATCACTATCAACATAAGTCCATGAAGGTGGTAAGGTTATTCAAGCAAATCGGGATGTTTGATTATAAGTTTGTGTTGCGGGTGACATGTTATAACGTTAATGTTTAAAGATGGTTGTTGAGTAGTGCTGGTCTTTTTAAAGAAAGAATATCCCAATCCGGTTTTTGTTTCTTACGTATTATGTTCAATAGGGACATGAATACCATATTCATGTTTTCCATACCCTTTTCTAGTATATCCTAATTTTTTTACAAATTTATAACCTTTTCCATAAATTCTTTCCATTTCACGCAGGGTAGGCGGGGATTGGTAATCTATCTCATCAAAATTTGTTGTATATGTTGCATTGTCATCTATATTGTAGGAGATAGATGCTTGAGACAATTGTTTAGAGTTTTGAGTGGACATAATTGTTGGTTCTTCTTGTTTCACATCTTTCTTTTGCATGAGTATATATTTGCCCATAAAGAAGGGTGTGAATTATAAGGATCCTCAATCGTCACCAAATAAATTAGACATCATCTTTGTATCATTATGTTCAATTTCAAAAGGGTTTATGTTAGAGGTTGGAATTAATGTTTTCAAAGGACTTGTAACCCCTTTTTCAAGGTGCAAGCAACTTTCAGGCTTGGGATCTATTTCAATTTGATAAATTTGATTGTTATAAACATATTTCATGAGATGATGAAGGGTTGAAGGCATTGCATTCATCTCATGAATCCATGGTCAACCTAAAAGAAGATTATATGAAATATCATAAAGCATGACATGGATCAGAGTTTGCAAAGTAGCCACCCCCACCATAATAGGTAAAGTAATTACCCCAATTGGTTGCTTTGTTGTATTATCAAATCCTCGAATAGAGATAGAATCAGGTATTATTTGTGACTAATCAAATTTTAAGTGATCAAGGAGACTCACACTACACACATTAAAGGCATAACCATTATCTATGAGAGTGTGTTTGATACCTATGTGAATGAATCGAGAAATTATCATAAAGGATTCATGTTTTTTGAGCAACTCCAAAGGAGGGAGCTCATGGTGGTGAAAAGCAATGTCAAGATTATTTTTTTCGATTAGAGCTGCCACATCATTCAGAGTAATACTAGGAGGAATTGTGATTTTTTTTAGAGTGGTTTGAAGAATGTGGTTATAGTTTGGTGAGGTTTGAATCAAATCCCAAAGGGAAATTTTGGTAGGAGTATTCTTTAATTGTTCAACAAGATCATACTCCTTGGCGTGTGGGTTATAGCGAGGAGCACTAGGAAGATTAGGTAAAGGTAAGGAAGGTGGAGGTGGTTGTGGTGATTATGGGTTGTTTCAGGTGTTATATGTATGAGCAACAATACCCTTAGTATATTGTTGTGATACATTGGTGTTAGGTGGGTAAAGGGTGTACCGGGGTAGGTTAGAGGGGTGAAGCGGATGTGAGGGTGGGTAAAGAATAAGTTTAGGTTGAATTACATTAACACCTTTGATTTTAGGGGTCTCATAAGAAACCAAAGTGGATGAGCTAGAGGAGATGCAGTCTTGAAGAGACTCACCTAGAACATGAAAATCATCACTACTAAAAGGTTTGAGGGGTAAACGATTGTCAACTAGTTTAGGATGTTCAAAAAAAGCACTAGAGGTTTTAATGTTGGCTATAGTGAGTTTCTTACCACAAACCTTAGTGGATGGCTTATGTGAGATGAAGTCTTGGAGGGATTCATCTAATAAATCAAAGTCATCACAACCAAAATGTTTGAGGGGGATTTTATCATTAAGGGGTTTAGGTTTCTCATTGCAAGCATTAGAGGATGAAGTGAGTGAGAGGACACCCTTAAGGGCTTCATCTAACTTATCGACATCATCTCTACTAAGTGGCTTGGATGAGATGTTGTTTCAAATTTGAATCATGTGTTTAATTGGATCATTTGATGTGTTGTGTGACTAGTTATTGATATTTGCAAGAGTTTCCTCAATGTAGGCTGATCTAAAAGGACTACAAAATATTACTAAAAATGGAACTTGTAGAAGTCTAAGACTATCCATAAATTCCATGAAAATAAGTGAACTTAATGCTAAGAAAAAATAAATAATTGAACTGTAGCATAATGATAATGACAAAAAATAGAAAGATACAAATTTGGAAATTAAAATAGGGTGATCCCACAATAATGGGTTATAGTTTTTGGCCAAATTTGACATTAAAATCAGGATTTTTCACCAAATATTCACTTTCTTACACCTATAGCAACTAAACCATTAAGAATTTGAAGATGAATCAAACTAGTTATTTGTGATATCTTTTGCGTATATTCTAATTATATTTAAAAATAAAAAAATAAAAAAATTGTGAATCATTTTATGTAATTTTTAATAACTTATTTTTTCTACTAATGAGCATTTTGAAAAAGTGATGTTTACTTCAAACCACATAATTTTGTTTATCGATAAGATACAATTATAATTTTTATAATAAAAAAAATTCACACCAATATCTAGTGCATGGATAGTTTTTCATTTTTTTTGTTACATATATTTTTTTTAATTATTTTTCCAAGTTAGAGTAATTATAATTTGGACAGAGGTGTACTTCAGCCTGCATAACTTTTTTCATATTCATTTGAATTAACTTATTCATTTTTTGTTGGAATAAGGACATCAATACCTAGTGAACATGTATTGTTTAGAAATTTTTTTCTCTATTTTTCTATTTTTTTGTATTTTTGAAACAAAGAACTTGATGTTCATTGAAAATTCTATAGTCACAAGAAATAAAAAAATAAATATAATAATCAAATTAAACATATTTTAAATTATACTTTTTGGGAAGCTTATAATAAGGGCTACATGCATACAAAACATAAATTTTAAATGAATGCATTTGATTACCCAAAAAGTAAATCAAAAGTGGTTTTTTATTAGAATTTTGATAGGTGTAGAGGAGACTCAATTATAGGTATGGTTTAAATATAACAAGGTTTTATCCAAGGAGGTTTGATCTAAGGGGGTTTGATAAATCCCTCTTTAATTAAAATCATTTAAATGGAACCTTTAAAGTATTAAATCATTGTATTTTCTAAAAATATGTGATTTCAGGCAAAAATCAAGATGTCCCAAAAAGTGTAACCCATTATTGTGGTAGCACCCAATATGGAAATGCTAATGCAGAACTATAGAGGGACTAATTCACCCTAGGTGGTGAATAAGTCCCAGGAGATGAAATTTTTAAGATTTTTCTATTTTTTTGTGCTTTCTAAAGATTTGCAAAGCTATAAAATGCAGGAATAGAATGTAAATATATAGAATTTTGAAATGATTGAATGGAGTGCAATGTAATAAGGAGATCTAAATAATGCTTTCACAAATGCAATGTTTAAGAAGCCTAAAGATGTAAAACAATGCAAGATTATGAAATAATTAAGACCTAAGATGCAATTAGAATGATGTTATGTTGAAGAGTCGGGTTCACCAAAATGAACTGCTGATTTTTGGCTCTTAGGAATTCTCTAACTCTTCTAGGATTTTTCACCTAAAAGGAGAGAATTAGGCCAAAAATGCTAACTAGTTCATTCAAATATTATTATGTTTTATGTTGTCTAAGCTAAATGAAGTTAACTAAATGCAATTGACTGAACTAAATGAATGAAAATTAATGCAAAACTAATATTTGCACTATGTTTGACAACATGTGATATGCAAAAAGCATGAAAGAATGAACAAAATTGTAAATTAACCTAAACAAAAAGTTGTTTCTCAGAATATGTGCACTTGGTAGATTGTAGATGATTGAAGAAAAATTTGGAAAACTGATGAATCTTGACTTTAGGCTGACTGGAACTCATTCACCAAATTGGGCGAATTAGTCCCAAATTAGGACTTTTCTACACAAAATTTGTTTTCTTATAGTTAGGGACCTAGATCTGAATCTGACTCAATTTTTCACCTTAGGATGGACTCATTAACCAATCATGGAAAATCAGTCCACCTTGGAATTTTTGTAACTTCAAAATTGTGTTATGCACCTTAACACCTGCACAACAATTTCTAACAGATACCCGATCTCAGATCTCAAAAAATTCCTGTAAAACAGTTTAAAAATGTTTGTCTAATGGGGGGTTTTCCTTGGTCAAACCCCTAGTTGGGTAATTAAACCTTGAATAGAGAAAAATATGAGTAAACCCTAGCCTTAGATGTGTTAAAGACTAAGAAAGTCTGAATCATAACAAAAACCCTATTCTATTGATCTAGAATAAGACATGCAAAGATTATTTATAGGATGCAAGATATCAACCCTAGAAACCTTACAAAACATGCAAAATAGGAATAAAATGACATGCAAATGATAAACAAACAATATGCAGACCTTAATCTAAAGATAGAGTGAAAATGGAAGATGGAATCAATGGGAGACCAAGTCCTTAGGCATGATTTGGTGGCTAGTTGGACCTCTTCACCCTAGATTTCTTCATGATTCACCATAGGCATCCATCATCAACCCTTTGCAATGTTGGATCTTGACAACAAAAGTGAGCTTCAAGACCTGCAAAAACCCTAGTTTGCTACCCTAAAACTTCAACTTTTGTGAATAAAACTTATGGTGGAAGACTTAACTCTAAAATCACTCTTGAGAGATGATAAAAAGATAATGAAAAGATGTGTGAAATGACTTAAATTGAGTATTTATAAGAAAAAACACCTTATTTCCCCATTAATTAGACCTAGGATGTCGACATTTACCAGAAATAAAAGTTAAATTGATTAAATTCCTGAATAATTTTGAATTTTTCATCAAAGGGGACTCATTCGCCACCCTTGGCGAATGGGTCCCACTAGAGGGGACTTATTTGCCCAAGGTGGCGAATGGGTCCCACTACTACTAATTGAAGATGGGTTGTCAGGGTATGATGTAATTAAATGTTGTTTGTTAGGTTTTATGTGATTTCTCAGGTGGAACATGCCTCTATATCAAAATTAATGGGTCTAAGGGGCCTATAAATGTTTTTTTGAAGGTAAATGATGTGAATGGACTCAAAAGTGGGTCTAATTATGCGTGAAATTGTCTATTTTCTCAAGAGGGTCCAATTTTCTATAGCACATAACCTGAGGTGATATCTTATAGAACATTCCATCTCCAAAAAGGGAGAATGGTAAGTGAGCCCCTAACAATAGGATTAAAAAGGTATGTTTTTTAGGTGTTGATAATGTTGAGGATGTGAGGGATAAATCTTGTAGGTACTTCATGATAGATGATACATTTTTGAAGAGTGATGTATTCAAGGAATTTGTATGGAGAACAAAAAAGGATGAATATGAAAGAGGGTTAGAAGAAGAAATGAGAAAATCTCTTGAGTAGCCTAGAGAGGTAATATCTACAAGGATAGTTGTAGAAATGAAATCAACAAAAAAGGAGATGTCCTCGAATGAGGGAAGGAAGTTAGTAAAATAAAGTATCATACATCTTTTTTTAGAATGGGTTATGGCTTATGTCATTGCGTTTGACACTATGAGACATCATTATTCATAGTATTTTTCTACAGATGAAGAAGCATTATATGCTCTATATAGATCATCCTTCAATCCCAAGTGGGACAATCTTTCTATTTAGGTTTTGGCCCCTAATACCAATAATCTAATAGTGAAAGAAATTGCAGCAGACCTAAGGGGAGGTCTTATAATAAAAGGATTCTCTGATACATCAACAACAAAAGTGATGACATTGGTTGTCAATGTTGCAAATTTTACAAAAATAATTGCTAAGAAATTGTAGGAAAAATATGATGTAGAGACTAAGATGTATAATGATTTATTGATTGAATACAATAAAGACAATTAAAGGCTTGCAAACATAGAGACAATGGTTGGAATTTTGTAGAATCAACAACCACAGGTGCAACTAGTGTAGACTACTACTCCATCCCCTTCTTCTCCACCACCTCCTCCAATTTCGTCTACTGAGATATGTTTCTATGAAGATAGACCACTAGAACAACTCATTCCAAATGCCCCACCAAGCAGAACAATAGTTAGTAGAAAGGATTTAATAAATTAGCTAAAGGAATATGTGGAATATTATATCTTTATGAGGAGATTAATTTTCTTTTAATTACTAATGTACTTGAAAATTATATGGGGAAAGCAATTAAAAGGGTGAATAGTGTCCACTCAAACTATTCTCTAATGTTCAATGCAATTGGAATGTTTGAGAGGGATAGATCAGATGTAGTCACATTAATGTAGTTGTGGGTGCCTAGACTTAATGCATTAGTTGGCATGATTAAAGAGTCAACTCATGAATTAATTAAGCCAACACAAATATCCAACACATACAAAATGGTAAAGGGAATTCTTAATTATAATGGAATGGCAGACCCCATGGAGAAAAGATGTTGGAAGCTTGGAAGTCTGTCATTGTTCATACAACTTAGAAATATGAGCATGAAGTATACATACATCAATTTATTCGACTGTCACAATGTTGTCATTGATGTCAACATTGTAGGGAAGCATTGTTGGTGTTATCAATGCAAATGCTAATTGTGCCAAAAAAATGATCTATTAGAAGGTTGGTTAAGTGTTCTCCACTGATGGTGTTGTTCTTTAGTGCATGGGTTTTTGGGTATGCACTTCACTGCAAGAAGAAGTGTAATTCTACACTTCTAACCATATCATCATGAATAGTTCATATAGTATATTCAAGATCTCCATAATTTTGGTGAAGAGTATTGGAAGATATCATTGATAGAGTTCAACTCTATATATTATAGTCATCTCCCTGTTTAGTATAACAGTGTGGGAGATTCTGCATTCTCTTGGTGATAATGTTTTAATGTTGCGGTTTTGAAGGTAGTCTCTCCAATATGAGAAAAAAGATAAAATAAAGAAATATCAAATCTAGAAGGTGTCTACTTTGAGAAGCATGTGTATGATTGGAATTTTTGTGATTAGGTCCTATTCTTGGCTGACCTAATGCATGATACATGTTTAGAATATTAAATATACATTGAGGATGTTAGTTGGATCTATTTTAGATCCATGTCAACTTGAAATTGAGTATTACACATTGTGTTTAAGTGAAAAGATGATTTTAATCTCGAATGGTGTTAACAAGAGCTATTTTGGATTGTTGTGTTTACATATAATTAGGCTAACCTAATTGATGTGTGTGGATGTATTTGGGCATATATACATGAGATATTTTGGAATTCAAAAAGTAGATGTAGTGAGCAATGTATGAATGTGCAAGCATAAATCACATATTAGATGCGAGTGATGCATGACATGAACATTTGAATTCAATGATAGAAGTTCATAATTAGAGAAAAGTTATTGTGTGACTACTAAGCATAGTAGTACTTTATAATCAAAGCTTTATTGGAGCTTAAATATAGCACAAGATAGGTGCACTTTGTATTAGTTCACATCTTGGCAGTGAGCCACATTTATGTATAGTATTTAACCTTGGTTGTGAACCTTTAAAGGATAGTGTGTCTTCGTAGTGAGCCCATGTAATATACAATATTTGGATACAATATATTGTGAGCTAATCATCACCATGGTTTTTCCCTTTTTTGGACATTCCATGTAAAAATCCTAGTGTTCATTTTTTTGTGACATTGTGAATGATCCATGCCTTCATTTCTTATTTTAGTTAATATGTTTTGATGTTAGGATAAGTTGTGTTCAAAAGTTTAATAGAATATTGATTCACCCCCACTCTTAGTATTTTGAATGTTCAACAATTGGTAGTAGAGAAAGGCTCCTTAGAGAAAATCCTAACATCTTGAGGAAGATCTTGGATGTTTGACCACATGGCTAACAAGAAGTGCTTTGTTCCTCCGAAAGAAATTTTTGAAATTAAATATGTAGAAGATGATTGCATGTTTGAAAAACATGAACTTAAGTATGCTCTTGAAGATGTTGGTAGTGTTGAAATTGAGAACAAAAGCTTGAAAGAAAGCAAAGGAGAAGAAAATGAATGCATCAAGAAGCTGAGAGAAAAAATCAAGAAGTTTAGAGAAAGGTATAGGGAGGTCAATATATAGTTGAAGCAAGCAAAAGAAGAGATCATTGGATTGAAAGTGAAAGTGGAATAAAATAAGAGAATCAAGGATTGTCTGAATACTAAGATAGAAAGCAATGCTAATGAATGTACAAATCTTGAACAAGAAGTGGTAAATCTCAAATCTGGTCTGAAAAATGTGAGAATGCATGAGGAGAAATTTAAAATAAGCACTAAAATGCTTAATGAATTACTTGTAGAAGGACAAAGTTCAAAGGAAAATCTGACACCTACCAAGGTGGACAATCAAAATAAGACTCAATGAAATAGGAGATAGTTTAGAAATTATCAAAGAAGCAATGCTAGAAGACCTCGTACTTGACAACCAAATACATAAAAGTACCCATCTTACAATAGTATTTATTTTTTATGCAATAAATATGGACATAAAGAAATAGAATGTAGGAGTAGAATGAACTATAATGTTGGATTCTTCTCCAGACAATGTTTTAAATGCAAGAAATTTGGGCATAGAAGTATTGAATGTAGAAGTTAGATAATGAATAGATATAACATAGGGAGAATGTTTCAATATTTTGATGGATACTATTATTCATGCAATGTATTTGAACATAAAGCTAACTTGTGTAGAAAAGGAGTGAATAGAAGTCAATTTAGACAAAAAAATGTTGTATGCTACTTTTGCAACAAGCATTGAAAAATATCAAGATTATGCGAAAGTAAAAATAGAGGAAATTCTAGTCCAGTAAAAAGGAACAAATCTCTAAAGAAATTTTATCCTAATGAGATTAAGAAGGAAATGGAAAAGATATGAAGAAATAAAGATGATTCAAATAAAAGAGATGGATCAATAACTTTAAATGCATCTTTACCTACCTCTGGTATAGATAATTCTTCTAGAAACTAATCCCATGCAAAGGCTTAGAGGGAGTAATAATAGAAAATATAAAGCCCCCTGAAATACAAGGTGTCAAGTCATGACATGATGACATGTCTTGGAAAAGGAATTTTTAAAGCTATATAAGAAATTTGTAGAAGAAAATATTTTGATGCAGAAGCTTGTAGAGCATTTGTAGATTAATTGTGAATACAAAGGCTCAAAGTTTGACAGATTTTTCTATAACATTTATAACTAACACATTTATTGATATGGGTCTAATCATGCAGTTAAAAATGTATTTGAGAAGACAAATTAATTTGATGTTAAGGAAATGAAAATTGAAGAAGAGGAAGTGGAATCGAGACGTGTTTCAGAAGAAAAACATCAAAACCCTATTCTTCACTGAAGAAAATTCAAGAGATATTTTATATACATAATTATTCTTTGGAATTTTCATTTTCAATGCAAAGAATGGTTTGAAAGTAGTAAATGTATCAAACATATCACAAATTAAATTGAAGAGGTTTTCTTTAAAAATTATATTAGAAGATACGGTGGGTGCATTTTCTAGCACTCCACTTAGAGTTTTTCCTACTGAGGATATCTATGTGTACATAAATAAAAAAATAGAAGAAACTTCCCCTGTTTAATTGAGTATTTTATGGACAAAATAATTGGATGGAAATTATGATGCATACAAAACCCTAGCTGAAAGGAAATTGGATGTATAGTGGAAGTTTCCACTATTTGAATTTAATAAGTACATTCGAGTTGTATTGAGCAGGATTCATAATGATTCTATTTGGATTGATGGTGCATACTCGATAATCAGAGAAGTAATAAGGGATGTGACTAGTTTTTGGTCCTCTAGATCAATTCCATGATAGAATTTTGTTGATGACCAATAATTAATTGAAAATATTGGTGTAACTCATCAAGGAAAAAAACATTTCTTGAGTAGAATTGAAAATCTATCTATTTGGTATTTCTGCAATGCTTATTGGACATAATATTTGTCTACCTAATGATAAATATGTAGTCTCTACTATTTCTATTCATATTGCACTTGACGTGATTGAGAATGGTGTGGAATATGATCTTTATGAGTTCAACTATAGCTGATGAAAAATTTGAAAGAAATCAAAAAGAACAAAAAGAGTACTTTTAGGTATGGTAATTTGATAGTTTCCATAATTTTCTACTTATGAAGTAGATACCGGCATTTTGAAAGGTTGAATGGACCAATACGAAACTAGTAGCACACCAAATAACGAATTTCATGATGAATCTTGGTGATTCAAATGCTCAAGAAGATGCTCTTGTATCATTATTTGGAATGTTTCAAATGAGGATGGATAAGAGAGTAATAATACCAGAGAGTGGGGTAGAAAAATACTTCGAAGATATCAATTTCCTTGTCTCTCCTAAAAATTTTTACATGGAAGTAATTGATCCTAGACTTGTGTGAATTTTTAAGTTAGATTATGAAGTGACAATGGAGGAATTTGATTATTAAGCATATGTTCTTCTAGGAAGCCCAAAGGATCCTAAAAAAATAGGTTTAGAAGAAAATTCTATGAGTGAAGCCTCTAGTAGTTGAGGAAGAACATGAAAGAAAAGAAAAAGTGTTGCTATCAAGCATGAGGTTATAGAATAATAAGGAAGTCAATTTGATGTGACCTACATGAGCATGAAATTGGAAGTATACAAGATCTAGATGAAGTAACAATATCTTTACAAGTTATTCCCGAGGCAAGAATTGATGCATCAAGATTCACTATAGAAAATCTTAGGAGTATGGTTGATTCATTGAATGCATACTGTAGACACCTAAAAA
>VDFB02164915.1:0-12814 GCA_007258455.2 Sequoia sempervirens | reverse complement strand
TTTATTTCTGTCAGTAACATTTCCTTTGTGACTTGTTCTGCCCATGCCTCGTTACAAAAGTTCGTTCACCTACATTGTGGCATATAAATTCTTTAGAAATTTTTCTATGATTTTTTGGTTTATTGATCTTTTATAGGACATGGTAGCTGGATCAATAGAGGCCACATCCTCCACAGTGGAATGGGCAATGGCAGAGCTCCTGCAATATCTAGAGATAATGAAGAAAGCCCAAGAGGAATTGAAACAAGTTGTGGGCCTTGACCACAGAGTAGAGGAATCCCACATATCCAGGTTGCCATACATGAAGGCAATAGTAAAGGAAACACTATGTTTGCACCCTACAGTTCCTCTGCTTTTTCCCCACAGTCCAGATAAGACCTACAAATATGTGGATATGTTATTCCAAAAGGAACTGAGATTATGATCAATGTATGGAAAATTCAGAGGAACCCAAAAGTATGGAAAGATCCATTAGTGTTCGATCCAAAGAGATTTATGCAGGACCCTCATAAATGGGAATACAATGGATGTGAGTTTGATTATATTCCATTTGGATCTGGGAGAAGGATTTGTGCAGGAATTTCCATGGCCACCTGGATGGTTCATTATACATTAGCTTCTCTTCTGCATTCGTTTGACTGGTATCTGCAATTTGGAGAGGAGGTGGACATGTCTGAGAAATTTGGTTTTGTCATGCACAAAGCGTTCCTCTAGTTGCTAATCCTAAACCACGTTTAACCCAAGCTCAACTCTATTAGCTGAACATCAGCATGACTATTAGAGGAAAAATAAATGCAAATGAAAGGTGTATGATAGGAGAAATAAAGGCAGAAGAAAAAATTTGTAGCCTATATTAGGTAAGTTAACCAATGTGCAAGGAGATGTTTATTTTTTTGTTTTTAAAAATGCAAATAAAAGGTGTATGATAGGAGAAATAAAGGCAGAAGAGAAAAATTGTAGCCTATACTAGGTAAGTTAAACAATGTGCAGGGAGATGTTTATTTGTTTGTTTTTAAAATTTGTAGTGGAAATTGATCTAAGTGATCTTAAAGACAGTAGGTTTGTGCAATCTCTTTTGGTTGTATGACCTTCTGTTGGAAAATTTGTGCGTTCTTTGCAAAAATGGTGGTAGGTACTTTTTTCTTGGAAAACCATTTGTTTTGAAAACTAATCATTCAGTGCTCAGGAATGTATTTATCCAACCAAATTTCAGTACACATCAGCATAGATGGCATGAATCTCCAAGCCATTATGAATTTGAAAAAGAGTAACTTAAAGGTAAGCATAATAAAGTGGCAGATGCTTGAGTCATTGCAGACATATTTCTGCTGTAAGTCTGTAACAAAAGAGAGAACTACTCTCAGAAAACAAATCAAAATTTAGTCCATTTGATAGTGGATGAACACCATCAAAAGAGTGAAATCTGGGTTGTAATTATTATGGCTATTGGATTGAATCAAATGGATTGGTCTTGCATAGAGGTCAGAACTATGTTGGTATTTATTTGCTTCTCTAGTAGTGGAAGAATTCGGTGAACTAAAAGCCATATTATATTTGTGGCCAAATATTAATAAGGATGCCATCAAGTTTGTGGTAAGAATTCTGGGATGTTGATGAATCAAGGCTAAATATCTATTTATCAAATTCTATAAATTCTTGTGTTCAAATGCTTTATTTTATCACTGTACAGGGTCTTTGTGTTATAGTGTTTTATTTCCTGAACACTGTTTTTTTTTGTTGGCTTCGATAACCTTGCCTTTGACAGAATCGTATACATCATCCACCTTGCCCTTCAGGGTCTGGGAGCTTCTAGCCTGTCCGCCTTTCTCAAAGGTCATGTTGCTAGAAGAGTCAAACAATTGTGTGGCCATGGCCGACGCTGTAATCTCTCTGTAATTTTCAGTTCTTTGTCTTTTAAAGTTTTAATTTTTCTCCCTTCTCTTTGTGGCCACATCTCTCAATCTTTGGCTACTGTTTTTCAAACATTTCAATATTTTTAGTTTTTAGCCTGTTTGGGCAGGTTTGAAGGTTGCAGTTGGAGAGCAATTGTTTCTCTTTTCTGTTATTTTATATGTACAGTATATAGTGGTGCTTCACACAAGAAACCTTGGTGTCCAGCAGCCAAAATGGCAGTGTAATGATTCATGTGTTGCGATATATTTGTTATTTATCGTGACCATCCATCTTACCAGTTACCTACATGTTATAGGCGTTTCATATTTTATATATGTGTTTCGTACACAGATTTATTTCAGTTCATCAACTCTATATTTTAACAAGTGCATATTCAAACTCTGTAAATGCTCCAACATGTCAGTGATATATAACAGGATTCAATGTTGAACAAAATCATTTATAAGACCAACAAAATTGCAGAAATGCATGTTATTTTATGCAGAATTGGTTT
Source organism: Sequoia sempervirens (assembly GCA_007258455.2). Classification (NCBI taxonomy): domain Eukaryota; kingdom Viridiplantae; phylum Streptophyta; class Pinopsida; order Cupressales; family Cupressaceae; genus Sequoia; species Sequoia sempervirens. The sequence continues at coordinate 10,407 of VDFB02164915.1, read as the reverse complement.
ACTACAGCAATATCAGTGGCTACAGGAGGATGAGTAGAACTGAGACTAGGGTAAAAAGGAATGGTCAAAGGTTTGTTTTGTTGTTGCAAGCAAAGAATAAATTATCCGGTTGCTCGATTTGTTGGAACCATTGCTTTTGCATGTTAAAAAATTATTTTTCTTGTGTTACTAATGCAATTTATTGAGCTTTGCGATTGTGAGAAAGGAAGAATACTCTTCAAAAAATATGATGAATATTATGTAGCCAGGCGATCCTAAGGTTTTAAGCCATTGTGAATGTATTGATATATTTTTTCTATTTTTGAGCTTTGTGTTCAGCCATAATTGTTTATGGAACAATAAGCTTCTTCTTTGTAATTTTAGAATAATAATTTGAAATATTTATATTTTGTTATGTGGGTCTCATTTTAAGAGATATGGGAGTATTAGTTTGTAGAAACTTTCTCAGAAGTTTTATTTTTATTGTCTCAAAGGAAGAGAAAAAGGAAGGAGTAAGTATAAAAAGAAAAAGAATAATCATAAAAGAGCCAAGTTCAATGCTTTTTGTTAACTTTACCTTCTATGTTACTTCATTATTAATAACCATTTTGAGATCTTCTTTAATGTGCTCATTAAATAATTTGTGAAGTGTTGTGTTTCATACCCCTCTTAATCTTTGTTCTAAGCCTTAGCATCAAAATTTTCAATGTGTGGGTACTATGTGGTCATCATGTATTCCATTATGAAGTTGCAATGGTCTTGCATAATTGAGAAATATTTGCAAATTGCTCACTTGCCTCTACTTCCCATTCACTTTATTTGGTGGGCCTTTGGAATTCTTAAGCATACATGAAAATACATCTTAAGCCCTTCGCACACTTATGCCTTTGGTTGATAGAATTTCATCTTCAACATATAATTGTATATGATTTCTTGGCTTCTAATTTTTATGCCTACTAATATATTTAATATATGAGATCATATTAATCTTCTATGTGTGTTTTGCAAGCTTTAAATTGTAATTTTTTATTGTTTTGTATATTTAATCCATAAATCAAACAAGGGTTTGAGATCGTATTGGTTAGCTATATTAAATCATATAATTGTTTATGTTCTTAATATTTTTGTGTATGTCTAGAAAATAGGAAGATGAAGAGTCATGTATGTTACAAAGGTATCTCTAAAAGTGCAAGAATAAGGTTGAGGATCACTTGAAAATGTATTTATTTGTTTTGGTGCCATGTCATCTGCACTCTTTGTCACATATGATGCAAGTCCTCTTTTGAGGCCCCAATTTTTTTTATTCTTTTGTATATTTAATTTATAAATCAAAGAAGGGTTTGAGATCATATCAATGAGTTGTATTAAATCATATAACTGATATGAGCAAAATTAAATCATATAATTGTTTATGTTCTTAATCTACTTGTGTGTGTCTAGAAAACAGGAAGATGAAGGAGTCAAGTACGTTACAAAGGTGTCTCTAAAAGTGCAAAGAATAAGGTTGAGGATCACTTGAAAATGTATTTGTTTATTTTGATGCCATGTACTCTACACAAATACCCAAAACCCGCCATCTCTAACTAATACAATCAAGCCATGCAAATAACACAACCTGGCGAGTGTTTTAGATCAACTGAGAGTACTAAGAGACAAAAACAAAAAACAAGTATATCAAGTAATGCATAATGCCTTAATAGCAATGATGTTTTTTTTATAAAGAAAGTGACCAGCCACGATAGCCCCGCTGTAGAGCCATCTCCATCTCAAAGTGGATTTTTTTAATATATTAATTTTTTATTGCCTATAAAATTTGAATAATGAAATGTATGCAACATCATTTACCTTTGGATTTTTCAATTACTTTATATGTTGACCTCATGTTGAATTGGATATGGACAAGCTCGGTAACATATTTATTAGATCTAAATTCATAGGATTTTGTTGATTAGATCTTTTATATCTAACATTGAAGAAATTTTGAAACAGTATTAGCTTTAGTATTTCTCATCAAAATTAAGCTTGAAAATCTTTCAAATATTTGTAGGTAATTTCAATGCAATGAAAATATCAATTAGTGAGAATCTAAGAGAAATAATTATGAACAAATGAAATATATGGTACAACTTTATATATATATATATATATATATATATATATATATATATATATATATATATATATATATATATATATATTTCTCTCACTTTTAATAATTTTAATTGTTTTGGGAAGTGTATTCTCAAATCATTGAGCAACAACGGTTAAACCTAAAAGAGGGCTAAAAAATTTATTAAAACAAGAGCATACAACGCAAGGTTTTGCAATGTACTGCCAAACTCAACTGTTGTCTAGCCTATAAGTCAAACTACTGAGCAAACGTGATTTTTTTTATAAAAAGAGGGTAAAAAATTTATTGAATCATAACAGCATTACAAAGTCCAAAGAAGGAAGCCACAAGGGGCCAAAAACAATAAGAATTAATTCACACCCAAGAAGCACCTCATATCCTCAGCAACCCACTCCTCAAGAACAGGGGCCATATCAACAGGGAGATTGCTCCAATCATCCACAGACCAAGAATCAGTCTTTTCCGACGCCCATCTAGCCAGCCCATCAGCCACCCTATTCCACTCCCGTGGAATATGACGGAAAACAATGGACTCCAAGGTAGAGCACAGAGAAATAATCTGTTTGACAACCATAGCTAGCTGCCAATTCACATCCTCCAAATTTTGATTATTCAACATATCAATAACCACCTGAGAATCAGCTTCACAAACAATCCAACTTATCCATGGAAACTGTGACGCCAACCGCTAAGAGAATAGCTTAGCCTCCATAAGATTTGCTAGTTTGCAAACCATGGACATATGAAAAAGAAGAAACCACCACCTGTTATTATCTCTACCAATACCAATTAACCCCAAAGATGTCTGGGGAGCCAATTCCCTAGAAGACCATCCTCAGATTAATTCTTCAACTCCCAGGAGTTGTGTGGGCACCAAAAGCCTCACGAAAGCAACCCTCACCACGCCCCACGATGCACTTTTTAATGCGATAATACCCTTCCCCCGCGGCAAGACCTGTGGAATTTTACACACCTAAGTCCCCGAGAATCAAGTAATTTATTAAGCCGCAATTTTGTACCAAAGTCTCCAAAAGAAGCCCTAAGAATTGGCCCAAAGTTGCCCCCACGAAAGCAATTTTTATCCAAGAATATTCTCTTCTCATACGCTCCAAATCCAGATTTGCTAAACAATCAAACTAGGACCAATGCTCCAAGCAATTTTAAGAAAAGAGGTTGTAGCAGGAGAAGAACCCTGTCTCTTCCAAAAATCCTCCAAAGAAGAGACATGGCAACACGGTAAGCTCCAAAGATTCCACTAGTGATGCCAGATAGTCTTAACAAAAGAGCACTGAAAAAATAGATGTGATAAGCATTCATCATGCTGACCACATAGAATGCACATGGAGGGGCCCTGGAACCCACGCTTGCAAAGATTATCCCAAGTAAGACACTTACCTTGAACCACAAGCCAAGAGAAAAAATTACACTTAGGCCAAGCAAATTTATTCCAAGCATGCTTCCACCAAGAAACCTGGGAGCTTCCAAAGACCTGTTTATCCAAAACCTGATAACCAGAGGCAACCAAAAATTTTCCTTTCAAGTCAGGTCCCCAAGCAAGCACATCAGCCCCTTGGAGAGAATTGCATACACGACTCGATAAAATCTTAGCAAGCTCTTGACGATCCTCCACTGCACCACCAGGAGGCCAATCCAAGGGGTTCTTCCACCTAGACACAGAAATTTGACCCAAAGATTGTTGAGATTTAAAATCTGCCACATGACTCCAACCCGCCTCCACAAAAATATGGCACAAATCTTGGAGATGGGGATGAGATGACACAATGGGTGGGTATCCATCCCAAGAATCATACCAGAAAAGAGCATCTCGACCCCCATTACAAACCCAAAAAAGTCCCTGTTTAACCAACTTGGCACCACGTTTAAGGGTACTCCAGATCACAGAGCCTTTCCCCTCCATACTAAACCTTGATACCTCCCTACTTTCTACTGCCCCTCAAATATTTGAAGGTCAGGGATTTGAGCAACGTATTAGTCTTACAATATTTTTTTCATTTATTAAAAGACTAAGACATTTTCTCCTAGTACTAATAATAATCTTTCTATTTTGAATAGACTTTGTGGCTTTCAATTGAAACTTCCACCAACATTTTATTATTTAAGAAATTCAAGATTCAATATAGTTTTTAATTTGAAAAAAGTACCCAATTTTTGATATAACAGCAAATATTATGTTTTATATCAAATATAGCTCACAAACAAGAAGTTGAGAATATAGTGGAGCGAGGTATTTATTAGAGAACCAAAATCTCCATTACCTTGTAAGGAATAAAGAAGGCCTTGCAATTTCTATTGTGGTTCAAGAATATATAATTAAAATATTCATTTTTCTTGATATTTTGAATGGTAGTTAAAATAAGAAAATATTGAAGTGAAGAGTTTTATACAAAAATTAAAATAGTTTGTTTAACCAAAATTTATCATACTATGTATGTTCTCTTCTCTTGATCGTTTCTTTCCACCGCAATATGAATGCTTCAATGTCTAAGATAGAATTTGTTGTGATTTGCACCTTTATGTTTGTCTAGATAAAGTATTGGTGAACCATTGAGCAACCATATAATCTATTTTTTTTAGTCTATGCAAATTCCAATAACTGTTTTAGGAACATCTTCAATGCCTCACACCTTTATTAGTATAAAGGTTGTAAGTGATAGAATGACTCCTTCCTCCATTATAAGTGACTCTTGTAGCTTGTGTAATTGCCTTCAACATAGGAAATGTTCTATCAACAAATTATTTGGATAACATCTATAGATTGGAGCAAGGCAAGGAATTGTGTTTAATATATTACAACAGCTCAAATTAATATAGTTTAAATGTTGAAATCAAGAATATGTAATTTTCACTTTGTTTAGTTGTTGGAAGATTAATTAGAGATTCCTAAGTTTTGACAATGCAGTTATGTCATTTGGTAGGCTTTCCATCTTTGCTAGGCACAACTGTAAAATTTTTATTTGCTTCATTCTTGCTAATGTTCCTTCATTTATTGCTTCTTCATTATTTTCTAACTTCAACATTTTTTATATGTTTTAAAGTGCCCAAATCATTTATTGAAGGTAGATTTCTTCTTACCTTAGTTGGATAGAATCTTATCCATTCATTTGTTGAAAAAACTACACCAAAGTATTCCAAAGATGTAAGCTTTGAGATTCTATGTGATATAGACTACAAATCTTACAATTTTGAATGTCCAAAATTTAGGTAAGATTATCAATTTTGGATTGTAGTGCCCAATTTTAGTATTTTTGAAGTTAAGATATTTCCTTACCTAATCAATTTACAACTAAACTTAGATAAATAGTGTATGACCCATCAATTTACACAAGATACTGTAAAGAAAATTCAAGAAAGACATGGAAATATTCATTAACTAATATTTTATAAGCTTATGTGATGGTATAAAATATATTGGTAGATACATTTTATTTGATGTGCATGACAATGAAAAATTATTTTAAAGAGTGGCTTTAGTTTTACTCATGAGACGTTTATAATCACATTTTTAGTTGGTCTATAAATTATTGTATCTCGAATAGTCTTTTACATTTAAAATATATTGGCATTCACGTAGAATTTGTTGCACAGGCAAGTTTAAGGATATAACTTTCCATCTCCTTTTGAACATTATTCTTTTTCATACATTTCAAAGTTTATTTTGTATTGCCTTGCAATGATTTCAAAGGTACTTTAGGGAACACAAATATCTTTGTGGGAATATATATTATGCATATAGCTATTGTTTTATGTTTTCATCTATGATCATAGTTCACCCTAATTACCTCATGGTAGGTTTTGATTTAAGTTTAAAACATAAGGCTAATAATTTATTTTTCTAAAAATGTTTTTTTTAAGTGTCAAATTATTTCAAATATTGCATTTTAGTACAGGGTCAATCGTATGATTTAAATTTTTGTTTAGAAGATGGAAAAACCTTTGCTTGAGTTAATAATTTGTTACCTCCATATATTTAAAAAATTGTTACCTCCATATTTTTAGACCTACTTTTCATTTATTGTTAATAGATTGTAGTGCTAATAGATTTGTGGTGCTAGCTATAAGGAAATTGGTTTTTAAATCTTGCTTTAAGAAACGACATTATTCAAGAAGGATTTGTAATTTAAATAAAATATTTGTTATATATTTTAAATATAGATTGTTAAATCTAATTTCTAGATATATGTATTTTTTATAATTGTTTGTTACATATTTTATGTATTATTAATTTCTTAATAAAAAAAATACTATATTTCACATGAGCGATTTTCTCACATTAGCGATATTATATTTTTTTACTTATAATTTTTTTTGCTTAACATAAAATTTCTACTTTCTACAATGTATACCTTTAACATAAGCCCAACCGTACATTTATGAAATGAGTCCACTAACTTCTTGCTTCAAATTTGTAGGAAAGAAATAAATGAATGAGAAAAAACTCTTTTGAGGCGAATTATGGACTACAAATTACTTAAAATTAAAATTATTATAAAAATTCCTTCAATTAACCATAAGAAAATATGTAATTCAAATATGTTTCACATGTTGCAAATAATCTTGTATGTATTTCAAAGTTGTACCAAAAAATTATATAGAGAATATAACATTCAACTCCTTAACATGTTAACTTACATATAATTTTCTATCAACTTATATAACAAATATAATAATAACACCTAACATACTATAACCTAATATGTGAAGAAGATGTGTCTTGTGTCAATTTTGTTCTTTTACTTAGATGATTTATCATTTCTCAAAGCTAATTTTTCCTTAGGTTTGTTTGAAGACTTTTTACCTTTCTCTTAGACTGGTGCTTGAATTTTTTAAGAGGTGATAATATCCATGGAGATTAACTTAAATTGTTTTCATGTTCAAGTCTATCACAAAACTATTCAAAAGTAGGCATTGAAAACATTATTCCAAGAGATATCAGAAGCTTCCTTGGTCATGCAGGCTACTGCAAGCAGTTTATCAAAGATTTTAGTAAGATTGTTGCACCATTATTTGTTTTTCTAAGTAAGGACATTGGATTTGAATGGACTTCCAAGTGTTAACACTCATTTGAAGAGATGAAGAAAGCCTTGAATCAAGCATCAGTATTGAGAGGACCGAATTGGACTCTACCTTTTCACATACATACAGATGCTTCAGATTTTTCTATTGGAGTAATTTTGGGTGAAAAGGAAGGCAACAAAGAGTATGCAATTTATTATATTAGCAAAAATATTCAAGGAGTAGAGTTAAACTATATTGTAACAAAAAAAGAGATGCTTGTTGTAGTATATGCTATTAATAAATTTAGGCACTATATTATTGGATATTTAGTCTTTGTCCATACAAACCACACAACAATCAGGTATTTGATGAACAAGCCAGTAGTTGGGGGCAGATTGGTAAGATGGCTACTTCTTTTACATGAATATGACATTACCATAGTAGACAAACCTAGTAAAGCAAATGTAGTGGCAGATTTCCTATCAAAATTTCCAACACAATCAACTAAAATAGTGGTACATGATTCATTCCTAGATGAACATTTATTTGCACTAAATGTGAATATACCCTAGTAACGGCTATTGTCAATTATTTGGTTATAGGATAGATTCTACCACACTTTTCTCTGAGGGAGAAAAGACATGTAATTCACAAAAGTTTCCCATACTCTTGGGTATCTAGTTATCTATTTTATACAAGCCTTGATAACATCATGAGCAAGTGTATCATGGAGGATGAGATATTTGACATCATGAAGGCATGCCATGATGAACCATGTGGAGGTCATTTTGCAGCAAAAATAACAACTTTTAATATCCTCACAATTGGCTATTATTGACCTACTTTGCATAAAGATTCTATTAAATGCACAAGGAGTTGTGATAGGTTTCAAAGGATGGGAAGACCAACTAGGAGTGATGAAATGCCCCTACAACCTCAATTAACATTGGCACCTTTTGACAAATGAGGTTTAGACTTCATTAGACCAATCTCACCTACATCGAGCAACAGTGAACACATCCTTGTTTGCACTAATTACTTGACTAAATGGATGAAAGTAAAGGCCTTACAATTTTCTAGAGATGGAAATGTGGCTAAGTTCTTATATGAAGATATATTTAGTAGATATGGAGTGCCTAGAGAAATATTCATTGATCAAGGGTCCCAATTTACTTTTGATCTAATTGCCAAGCTGGTTGAGGAATACCAAATTAGACACAAGAAATCAACACCCTACCACCCACATGCTAATGGTCAATTGGAAGTCACTAATAGGGAGATTGAAAGTATTCTCACCAAGGCAGTGCAGTTGCATAGGAAAACTTGGGTTGCAAGATTACCTGAAGCAATATGGGCTTAAAGAACGACATGGAAAACCACCACTATTTTTACACCTTATGAGAGTCTATGGTAAGACAACAGTCCTTCCTATTGAATTTGAATATAAAACACTAAGGACAATAGTAGAGTTATAAATTGATTTAACAAAAGCTCAAAAGGAAAGGTTGCATACTTTAAATGGGTTGGATGAGATATGAATGGAAGCAATCCATCATATTGAGGTAGTTTAACAACAAAGAATGAAGTGGCATGATCAGTACATTAAAACAAAGGAGTGTTGGTATGTGGTGACTAATCATGCTATACTGTACACTCTTCATGTATCCTCACCAGGGTATGGGGTTGGGTTGGGCCTCGGGTGGGAGTTCGGGGGTGGCAGCCCCTGAGAATTTTTTTTTTCCATTTTTTTCGCGTCGTCACTGAAAAAGGAAAAATGACCGAAAAAGAAGAAAAACAACTTTGTAAAACCCTAATTCTAGAAGCTTCTAAAAGCTTGTTATAAAGGGTTGGGATGAGAGTTATAGTATGTAGAAAGGCAATTATTTGTGAGATTGTAATAATTTTATGCACCTGATAATAAAATCATTGGATGGTTGCAGTTTTGTGGATGTAGCTCGGATTGGGTGAACAACATTAAATTCTCTGTGTTGTCTTGTTTCTGCTATAATTTTCTATGTTTTCATTTCTCTATTTTATTGATCAAATCTGCATTTAACTATTATATATCTATCTTCTAACCCTAACAAGTGGTATCAGAGTGGGTTGTGTTCGATTATCGTTTGTAGGAAAGTCTCACAGTTGAGTGGGAGTCTCACGATCAAGTTGGAGCAATGGTAGACGAGGGTAAATTAAAGGTAGATAAATTTAATGGATGGAACTATCAGTTATGGAAGATGCAAATGGATGATTATCTCTATCAAAAGGTTTTATGGAGGTAGTTGGAAGGAACAACCAAGAAATTGGCAGGAATGAGTGATGAGGAATGGAATCTTCTGGATAGAAAGGAACCAAGAGCCATTCGTTTATGCCTGGCACAATCGGTGGTATTACAACAATAAAGACAACTCAAGAGTAGATGGAAACCTTGGCAAAGTTATATGAAAAGCCTTCCACTTTGAATAAGGTATTTCTCATGAAGCGTTTATTTAATATGAAAATGGTAGAAGGTGGGTCAGTTGTTGATCATTTAAATGAGTTTAATACAATTACCAATCAATTAACTTCTGTAAATGTAAACTTTGATGAAGAAGTTAGGGCTCTTTTATTTCTGTTTTCTTTTCTTGAAAGCTGGAATAGCTTGGTCATGGTTGTTAGTAATTCTATTTTTGGTTCAAATACATTAAAATTTGATGATGTTGTTGGTGTTATTCTAAGCGAGAAAATTTGTAAGAAAAGCTTAGGTGGAACATCCACATCAAATAGTACTTTGAATGCAGAAAGTAGGGGCAAAACAAAAGAGAGAGAAAACAATTTTGGAATTCATGGGAAGTCATGAGGAAAATCAAAGGGAAAAAGGTCCCAATCTAGAGATAAGAAGGATTGTTGGTACTCTGGTAAACTAGTTCATTTAAAGAAATATTTTTGGTCTCAAAAAAGTAAAGGAGACAAAAAGGAAGGCAATAAAGAGGCAAATGTGGTAAGTAATAAATTTGATGAGGATGCTTTGATTCTTTCCCTTGATAATGTTGATGATTCAGGGGCTTCATTTCATGCTATGCCCCATAGAATTTATTTTCTTGATTATGTCCAAGGGGATTTGGGTTGGTTTACTTGGGAGATAATGAACCCTATCAAATTATTGAAAAGGGAATAATCAAGATTAAGTTGTAGAATGGGAATCATTGGCTACTACATGAGGTAAGGAACATTCCAAAGTTAAAAAATAAATAATTTTAGCACCTGGCAACTAGATGATGAGGGTTGTGTTGTTACATTTAGTG
>VDFB02164913.1:0-25604 GCA_007258455.2 Sequoia sempervirens | reverse complement strand
AACTTTAAGAATGCAAATAATGTGTATCCAAGAATGAAAAGCACTTTTATCAAACTTATGCAAATTTTTATGAATAGAAACATTGGGGTAAGAGCAAGAAGGCGAGTCCATGAAACGTGGAATTTTTTTCCTTAGGCAAAGAATTGAAATCAACTTGCAAAAAATGGGATCCCATTTAGGTTCAGGATCCCAAGCCTAAAATCAAAAAAAGGGATCTTGTTTTTTACAAAAAGAGATCTCGCTTAAAATAAGATCCCATTTTAGAAAAATTTGTTTTTGGAAAGTTTTTCAAAATAGGATCTTAATTTTAAATTTTTTTCCAAAATGAATGTCTCCATTTGGCAACTTTCAAAATGGGGCCCATTTTAATTTTCATTTTGGAAATTGTCCATTTTAAAAAATTTCTATTTTGGAAACTTTTCAAAATGGGATTCCGTTTTGAAAAGTTTCCAAAAATGGAAATTTTCAAAATAAGATCCCGTTTTGCAAAACGGGATCCTGTTTCATAAAAGCATAAAAAAAATATTTTTTTAATGAAACGAGATCCCGTTTTAGAATGGGATCCCATTTTTTAAAATATGAATTTTTGGTTGTGTTTGTGCCTTTTTTTTTGGTTCAAGAAAAGGTTTGGGGATTCAAACCTAGGCCTTGGACTTGGTTTGACCTACAAGATGAAGGTCCTAGCAATGTCACAAAAAATAGTGACTCTGGCCATACATCTGAAGACATTTTTGTAGAATTTTTCAATGAAATTAAAACCCATTATAGATGAGACAGTGTAGATTCCAATTATATAATTTTTTTACAATTGGACTAATTTTTTATTTTTCATTTAATTTCTAATGAAATAGGTCCATAAACTTGAATTATTTGGGTTTTTTAGTACTTTAATAACTTTTTATTAACATAATTTTTTGACAAACGAATTGCATGAAAGCGTGCTTCAGATAATTCTTTTCAATTTAAAAAAAAATAAAAAAAATGATAAGTTTAGGTCATCTTATGTGTGACATACATGGTGATTTTTTAGAACACCAACTATGGCCAACAAAAGAATAACAAAAAAAATATTCAATAAAAAATCACAAAAAAATATGGAAAGCATGTTTTAGTGAGTTACAAATATTTTCCCTAAAGGATTTTAAAAAATATGATTATTTAGGTCAAAATATGGATGACGTACATGTGCATGGTATGGTAAAAGAAAAATTACTTTTAAATAGTGGTTTTTAGAAAAACCTATTGAAATCAATTTGTATCATTTGGATATTGAAATAAATTACATATTTGGAAACTAGACTTTGAGTACTACATTTTATGATTAGTGAATTTTTTCAAGATTCCATCTCTAAGTGCTTCAAATTTTATAGTCAAAATGTGTCAAATTCTGAAAATCAGGGAAAACACTTCCACTAAATGGCCAAAAAGTGGACTCAACTTCTTACCAGCACCCATTGTGTATGCAAAAGTGAAAAGTAACTTTATCCATGTTATGCAAAATTTCAGAAATGTAGGCATTTTCAGATCTAATTATTCTTTCTATTGAAATGATTTCAAAAATGACTACCCTAAAATGATTTATTTGACCTAGATGCATAAAACTAATATTTCTGAAACTTTCTAGACTTATAGTATATGTTGGGAAAACCCATAAAAGTGGTTTACAATTTGAATGAGGAAGGAGAAATAAGAAAAAATGATTCCATGCCAAAAAAAATCATTCTTGGGGTTCAAACGAACTCATTGGTTCGAATGAACCAAAAGAGGGTTCACTCGAACCTAGGTTTGAGTGAACCCATTAAATGCATCCTGCCAAAAAAAAACATGCAAAATCCTTTTGGAAAGGGGGTTTGCTTGAACCCCCATTTGCCCTCATTCTCCCCCTTAGGAACTTTGAAAGTCCATATTTTTATACTTTGAAGCTTGGGTTAAGGATGAAAATGGAGGAGACTTCACAAACCCAACTGGAATTAGGTAGTCCTCAAAACAAGCTATCCAATGACTATAATTTTAATATATTTTTTTTATTATTTATTTGCTTTTTAGTTTTATTAAACATAGGTTTTTCACTGAAAATCAAGCTCTCTATTATGCACATGTGGAAAAATAGCAAATTATCAAATTTATTTTTTAAAATATGAGTGGGTATGTGCAGGATCATCATGGAAAAAATAGGCCCTTAAGTGGCGAAAAATTCAGAAAAATCAGAGTTAGGCAAATTGATGTAAAAATTTAAATAATTTATCTATATTATTTCAAAAATATGTAAGAATAGAATCTCTAGCAAATTGAATATAGTTTCTAAACTACTAGGTTTGTTTAAAAAAATATATTTATTTGGTAAAAAATTGAAATTTCAATGCACTAGTACTTAACTTTCAGGGAAAAATAAGAAGTAGGTGTCTGTTTGACCGCCCTAACCACAATAAAATGATAATATTTTTTTATAATATTTTAGATATTAGAGGACTCATGTCCCAATGTGATGCATATTTTTTTGTAATTTCTTTCCAAGTAAATAATTAATTATGAATTTTTATTACAACTTTTAAAAAATATAAAAACCCGTATGTCTAACCACCTTAACTTGGTCAAAACTTCATGAAATTCCAATTTTTCTTTTTAATCCTATAGTATGTGAAGCATAGAATGTGACATATTTTGGATTCAAAAAATATGATATCGTTTGAAATCTATAGATGTTTTCAATCAACCTATCAATTAGGACTTTACTCATAATTTGAATAGAAAATTAATGATAATTACTTATTAAATTCAAAGTAAAGCATAATTTATATTGGTAGAAAGCTAGAATCTCCTTTAAAAACCCTTTTCATTTCATCAATTTTGGGTAAAAAAGTCATCAACCACATACCATCATATGCCACTTTTGGCTCATCATGATCCTACACATACTGAGTGCACTAGATATTGAAGTCCTTGATCCAACCAAAAAAAATAAATTGAATTTTTGATACATACAAAAAAGTTACATGTTATATGGTCGCTATGTCTAATTGTAATTGGTTTGACTTCAAAATTTGATTAAAGAAAAAATATTCAATAAAAAGTATCTAACCAAGTGGAAGCACTAGATATCAGAGTTACAAATCTAAATTTGAAAGAATTAGAATTTTATCCTTCATGGAAAAAAATTTATGTGTTATATGGTGAGCATCACTCTTTAAAAATGTTGTTTTCTAAAAAAACTTTTTTTTAGGGGAGATGTAAAACAAGTGCAATTTGATTCCAAAATTTTGGAAAAATATATTTAGAATCTACAGACAAAATGTCACAAAACTCTAGTTTGCATCATCCTCAAATTCCTCATAGTTTAGCCGCTATAGGTGCCCAAAAGAGAAGATTTAGTTAAAAAACATTATTTCAATGTCCAATTTGGCCAAAAATTGTAAACCACTATTGTGGGATCACCTTGTTATTAGGAGACTTAGGAAACACATAAATGAGGTTTTTGATGTTGTAACAGATAGTTTAAAATCTAGACTAGGACTGATTCGCCCAAGGTGGCGAATGAGTCCCAGTTAGGGTTTTCTTCAAAAAAATTAGAAATTCTCAATTGATTTTGATGCTTTTTTATGTTGTATTACCTGAATACTAAATGAAAATGTAGTTTTCAGATGTTTTTCGATGATTTCATATGAAAAAATACAACCTCTATGCACTTTCACTAATGCAAAATGCAATGTAATGTTAATGCAAGCTAATTCTAGGAGGATGATGGACTCCAAATAAAAAAAAGGTATTCTAAATGCAGGTTCACCAAAATGAAATGGTGAAAAATGGGCATGCTTTCTTTCACTTCTAGTGTTTTGGACCTAAAAGGAGAAAGACCAATTTTTCAACCTTTCACAAAAAATCAAACCCTTGAGATATCAATTTAAAGGAGATTGAGATCTGGCAAAGGGAAGGTTATAGGGATTGGGTGATGTCTAATGAGGGGTTCACCACAAAGTCTAAACTTGGAAAAGATAATATGTTGGAAAACACAATATGATATGCAAACTGTGGACACAGAAAAAGTAACCCTTCTACTTTTTCTCATGTCCAGGCCCTCCTAGTGGACTTTGGCTTGATTTTTCCTAGATTTGATGTTGTAATGTGGTCAACACATTCACATTAGATCTTGGAACCTTGTAAATCATTAAAACTTCTAGGATGTCTTGTAAAAGTGTTGTGAAGTGTTGTAACCCACTTTCACACTTTTCTAGGACCCTTTCATCATAATTCACTTAAAGAACTCCTTTTTATCACTTAACAAGTCTTATTTCAAAGTGTTGTAAAGAGTTGTAATAAACTCTCACGCTTTTCTAGACTTATCATCACTAATTCAACTCGTTCTCATGTTTAAATGTCCTCTTAATGCACTTTTCAGTCATTCTTAAGTGTATTTTTTAAGATATTCTTGTTAGACATCATTTAATGCACTTTAATTTCTAAAACCCAGTGAAATTGCCCTGGTGGGACCAAGTTGCCACCTGGGGTGACTTAGTCCCACTGAGCACAAAAATCAAAATAATTTTAATTTCTTGGTGGAATTTTATTCTCTTACCCTTGAGGTCAGCCTCTAATGTGCTATTTTCAGGAATTAACAGAAAATCAAGTATAAATAAGGGTTTTTCCTCTCATTTTAACACACCATTCATTCAAGCATTCATTCATCTAATCATTCAAGCAATTATCAAGCATTCAAGCACTCTAAGCATAATCAAGTCATCCATTGGAGCACTTCATTGCATATCTTCAGGTTTCTACATCAAGGGTTTGGTAAGTTTATGACATTGCATGTTATCTATTTATCATTCTCTTCTTATTTAATTTCATTATCTAGGGTTTGATTACCAAAGTGGGGTTTGACCAAGGAAAACCCTTATACTCTAACCCTTAACCCTTTTCCCCCTCTTTGCATGTGTATTTATAGACTTTGTATGTAGATTTATCAAAGAGTTTGGTGTCAAAAAGTTCTCAACAATCTATTAAAGTCAACAAAGCCCTAATTGAAGCTTGGAGACTCATTTCAGCCCGTTTTCTACAGATTTAGGATTAGGCACATATCAAAAAAGTGAGTGCAAGTTACCAGAAGCTACAGAATCCTATTCCAAAATTCCAGAAATCTCCATGTGGAATAAGTCACTGTCTGTGGTGAATTAGACCCAGTGCTAGGTGTAAAATATGGTTTATGTATTTCTAGATACCCATTTGGTAGATTCCTATTCTGACATATTTTGCTTGAAACTAGACTAAGTCACCTAGCTTGGCGTAAGTGTCCCAATCAACATTTCTAGTCAACTCTATAGGATTCGAGAGCCTCTCTACCTTAGATTCCAAATTCTAGATTCTAGGTGCACCTCTCTAGTTTTTTTTAATTATTTCATCATTTACTTGCATTCTTAGGTGTTTTTGCATATCATAGTGTGTTTTCTAGCACTTTGCATTTCTTAGGTTTAGCATTAATAAATCATCTTTATTTTAGCTTATTGCATTAGCACATAATATTTAGATACATTTCATCCCTTTTCAATTAATATTGAATGTAAACATTAGCATTTTGGCCCCATTTTCTCTCTTTTTAGGTGAAAAACCTAGAAGAGTTAGACAAACCCTTGGGTAACCAAAAACTTTGATTACATTTTGGTGAACCCAACTTTTGAACATTTTTACTTCTGATTTTAAGAACATCCTAGGTTTACTTTGAATTAGCATTGCATTAGGTGTTGCAGTGTTTAAATTGCATCTTAGGGTTTTAAAAATTTCATTATTGAAAAGCTCATATAGCTTGCATTTTTTGCATCATCTTTCATTAGCAAACAACAAAAATTCTACATTTTCATACTATAGTTGCATCTGTACATTTAAAAGACATAAAATTGCATTCAACGTTTCTGAAAAATCACAAAAATATTCACTGGGAATAATTTTCCACACTCGGTAACTTAGTCCTTCTACACATTTTGCACTATAATTTCTGGGATTTTTTGGGAATTTTTTGCATTTCTATTTTTTGTTATTGCACCTCTATTACATTTTCAAGAATTTATGTTATTAGCATTTTATTGCTCCTAGTTTGCATTTCATTTGCATCCACTCCACCTTTGATAGCCTTTGTATGAGTGTTTGGTGCCCTATTGATAATACTTTAGTAAGACAAAGTTCATGACTCACAAAATTCCACGATAACACACTCATTGTGGACCTTGGGTTGTCTCAAACTACTACTCCTAGTATTGACAATAGTGCATTAGGCATGGACCCTACCTTTAGCAATATTGTACCTTCCAATAATATGCAAATTGATACAAAAAATGATCACATTCTGCAAGACAAAGTTGTTAACATTCACAAGGATTTAGCACATTTGCAACAATATTTTTGTCTTGAAAACATTTCAACCACTACAATTCCTACTATAGAAAACATTCATCACTTGATTGAAAGTGATGAAGGCTTAAAATTTATGAAAATAATTGCCGAGATATACAACAAACATGCTCCTTCCACCTCTACCACATCCCAACCAACAAACACTATGGTTAGTTAAGGACTTAACACTCCTCCTTCCATAGTAACATTAATACCTACCTACACAATTTCGCAAGTAACCACAACAATGCAATAGGTTAGCAATGTGATTCCTTCCTTGACTATTCTTACTAGCATTCATCATTCTTATGTGGCATTGAATGTTCTCTCCTCTTTCACTATACCATCTATTAGTGTCTCATTCAATTGCCCTACCACTACATACAATCTATCACCACTTTCCCTTCCACCTCATACCACTTACATTGACACTCTCATCACACAACTTTTCCAAATGGTCTCCGCTATGCAAAAACAAATATCCACCATCAACCAAAACTAGAATGGACCAACTACCTATTATGTTCATAGCAGCCCACTATCTTTAGAAATCCTAAGAACATCGATGCCACAAGGAATATAAATGCCTAGATTTGAGAAGTACGGATGAAAGGGTGATCCTACTAGATGTTAATGCTTATATAGCATTGTACAGTGACTTTGTCCTTGATGATAAACTGTTGGCTAAAGTGTTTCCTAGGACTTTAAAAGACACTACATTAGAGTGGTTTTCATCCTTACCAAATAATTTAGTTAGTTCATTCAATGAATTAGTTGATGCATTTGTAAGTCATTTCCAAGTGCATATGACTCCAAGAAAGAAATTAGTTGATTTAATGTGATGCAAACAAAATGCAGATGAAAAGGTAACTGATTTCATCTCACACTATCAATCACTTTATGCCCAACTTGATGTTGAGATTCTTGATCCGCATCTCCCAAAGATGTTCATTGAAATTTTGCAAAATCAAATCCGAGATAGATTGACCATGCTAAAATTTCCCTCCTTTATGCACTTGTGCAGTGCAACCCTTTACGATTATCACAATTTAGTTAGTAGTCATGATGCAAAGTCCACTTTGAACCAAACAAAAAAATATGAACCTAGCACTTCAAACAATTTTCAACCATTTCGAAAACCAAACAAAGGGTTCTTAAAATTCAATCCTCCTCAACGACCACCTCAACCCATTAACAACCAAGTAGCAGCTATTAAAGCCATGATACCTTATAGTTATGGAGATCTAAAATGAAAGTTTACACCATTACCAAACACTCTTCATAACACAATGACTCAACTTATACAACAACAAATGATTTCTTTTCCTACTGTTAAACCATTGGATCCAAGTAAACCTTTGCTTCCAACCTTTCAACATAACACTTATTGCCATTATCATAGACAAAATGGACATGACATAGAATAGTGTAAGCTTGTTAAACACATAGTGCAAGACCTCGTTGACTTTGGTCATCTATCCGTTTCAAATGTTAATGTTAAAGGCAATATGTCTGTTGCCCCACCCAATCAAAATTTTCAATTTTTTACCAATCCCATACCTAAACATAATGTGACATTCATAAAATCCAGTGAAACTAAAAACAATGATGTAATTATTTTTCATAAAGAGATTGAACATCCTGATCCTAGTCCACATACTGCTTCTATTAATCCTATGGATGATCTAGTAGGAGTGATAAACATTATCTATCATAAGGGCCAACCTAAGAAAAATCTTGATATTAAATTCTCTTCTAAGGATATTCTTCCAAATCTTCTGGATGGTCCTCTCTACATAGCTAAACGTATTTATGATAACCCCACTAATGGGATACTCATAGATCCCTCCTGTGGTGAGAATGTGATCACTGAGGAATTCTTAGTATGACATGATCTTTATCAAGATAACTATGACAAACCAAGATTATGGATCAAAACACACAATCGTTTTGTGTGCCCTACGATAGGATCAATCATTCTTCCATTATGGATAGTACCTAAGATAGTGGATGCTACATTCTCTATCATTCCACAATCAGATTAGTTTCATCTATGGCTAGGCCATCCATGGCTTCACTCGATGAAAGTTTTTCCTTTAGTTATACACAAATGTTTAGATTTTTTGCATGACAATGACATATTCACTATTAACCATAGTGGCTTTAACCCTTTTTCTTCTAAAGGAAATTTCTCCTTAGAATCCTTTTGGCCCAAGCCCATGGAGCCCATAACACCTCGCAAAGACTTCTTTTTTATTGCTTATCAAAAATTTAAGGCAAAGCAAATTGTTGAATTTTCCCTTCGCAACCAATCCCCATTCATTTCCGACACTCCCATCTTTGATGAGACAATGCTTCAACCTGATCTTGAACCAATAACTCCAGATCAAGCACCCCTAACTACTTCACCTTCCTCATCTAAACAACCAAGAGATATTGAAACCAACCCCATCATGCCCCCTCGCATAAAAAAGTTTATAAAGAAAAAGAGAACGTGATTGATTCACCTCCCATGGTTCCTTTTGTTCCTCCCCTTCAGGAAGGAAAGGAGCCTATGGTGGATCAACCTGCTCTTACACTGACACAACTTCGAAATAGAATCAAAAGAAATCATGGTGCTAGGGAGCATGGGCACCAATTTCGTCTCCTTGCTCATTAACTACAAACTATAAACAACAAAAAAAATCCACCTTCGCCTTTGAAATAAAAAAAATATAACAACCCTCCTCCCCAATCACAACAAAATAATCCAATACAATAACCACAACTCCTGATACACCCTTCCTTGGAAATTACCATTTGTCCTCCCATCGTAATTAATCTGGATAATGATGATGATGATGAGATCTCTAAAATAGATGAAGAGGTGCATAATGATCTAAATACATTATTTTCCTCTTCCATGAGTTTAACAGACAAATATCCTACAACAAGTGTAGAACCTGGTATTTCCCCTAGTTTGGCCCTTGCAATTGTCCCTTTGGACAGTCAACTACCCTCACAATACACTGAACATGATTGGGAGGTGGATGACTTGTTAGATGGTTGACTTGCATTTGCCTTACTAGCCATTTTCATTTTTCTTTTCCTTTTTATTTTAAGCTTGTATGTGTGTACCGTGTTCCACTGTAACATGACATTTGATGTTTTCCTCTCTTTGTAACATTCTTCTATTTGTACATTCATTCTTCTATATGTCATTCATATCTTTTCTTTTTTTCTTTTTTTTGTGTTTTCCTTTTGGGGATGATGCAAAGCATGGAGATGACCTACGTCTCTTCCATGTTGACCCAAAAGGTCCTTTTACTTTCTTTTTCAAAATTTCTTGTGTTTTTCCTTCTAGGGATGACACAAAGCATTAAGACCGCAATGTCTCCTTCATGTTGACCCAAAAAAAAATCCTTTTCTTTTGCCTTTTCATTTTATTTCTACTTGTGTTTTCCTTTTGGGGACTATGCAAAGAGTTGAGACTGCAATGTCTCTTCCATGTTGACCCAAAATGGATTTTATTTTTCTTTTATTTTCTCTCTCTCTCTCTCTCTGTCATTATTCTAGTTCTATGTGTATTTGGGGAATGATGATAGTTCTGAACTCTTTAATAAAAAGATTGCAGCAACAAACATACTGACCCCAAATCCATAGATCCCTTATGTGTTTGGTGTGTTCCTCTTTGGGGGCAACCCCTCTTTCTTTTGTTTCTCTTTCCTTTGCATCACACAACCTTACTGAGAAACGTATGACTTGGCATAGGGGCTTTCCAAGTTAGATGTCATGTCTTCTTTCTTTTTGTATTTTTCCTTTGCTACTTTAAAGTAATTGCTCACAGAACAATGTGTAGAAATTCCTTTAAAGTGGGGGAATACATTGGCATTATTCATTTGCATTTTTCTTTTTCTTGGTTCTTAGTTCAGCCTTGTTACTTTATATGATGCATTTTTCACTTTGTGGATGACATTGGGCGTGATTTCCTTTGTGAGCATGATCTATCTTAGCATATTGCATTCCTCTTGGTGGCCTGACATGATGCACTGCATCCACTAAGTTTTGAATATTCTATCCTTTGATTGGTCCTCTCTTGGATACATTAGAGACAATGTTCCCTAAGTTAAAGACCTCGCATAGAATAAGAAAGACTAATTTGAACATCTTTTGCATGTTGCATTTTGCATTTGCATGGCCACCTTGCATAACATAGCTTGCATGCCTATGGTGCCATTGCATTTTTTCATGAATTCTAAGCATGCGAAGCTTTGCTTGTCTCATGAAGCACAAAACGACATTGTCCTTTGTGGTGCCTTATTAAAGTTATCAAGAGGTATAAATCTGATATTGTTGAGTAGGAAGTCCCATTATGAGGCAGGACATTTCCCCATAGCCACCTACTTGTGTGAGTGCATACCAACCAAGCATATGTTCCTCACCTTTTGAACCTTCTCATCCCATAGATAACCAAAATTTTCATGGCCCTAGAGTGATTATACTTGGGCTTTCTCAGCCAACAAAAAACCATGAGTCCCATCACCCTAGAGTGAGTACAC
Organism: Sequoia sempervirens; assembly: GCA_007258455.2. Classification (NCBI taxonomy): domain Eukaryota; kingdom Viridiplantae; phylum Streptophyta; class Pinopsida; order Cupressales; family Cupressaceae; genus Sequoia; species Sequoia sempervirens. The sequence continues at coordinate 14,688 of VDFB02164913.1, read as the reverse complement.
ATTTCTTGTTTCAAACAATCAGCCTAGATTTGATCCACAATGGGTTGGAAAAATGGTCAAATCTTTCTTTCATCCTTTTCTCACCATCTCTATGTGTGTTCCCTTGTTTTCATGTTTGATTTTCCTTGGGATTGTGATCCTGGGGGCTTGATCATCCCTCTTGATTATTGTTATCTCATCTTAAACCAATAATTAGTGCATTCAAACCCCTCTTGGTTGAATGTTCGGTTACTTTAGTGTGAGTTTGAAGTAGGTTCATCCTCACTAAAGTGGGGGCTAACTGTGGACACGAAAAAATTAACCCTTCTACTTTTTCTCATGTTCAAGCCCTCATAGTGGACTTTGGCTTGATTTTACCTAGATTTGATGTTGTAATGTGGTCAACACATTCACATTAGGTCTTGGACCCTTGTAAATCATTAAGACTTCTAGGATGTCTTGTAAAAGTGTTGTGAAGTGTTGTAACCCACTTTTACACTTTTCTAGGACCCTTTCATCATTATTCACTTAAATAACTCCTTTTTATCACTTACCAAGTCTTATTTCAAAGTGTTGTACAGAGTTCTAACAAACTCTCACTCTTTTCTAGACTTCTTATCAGTAAATCAACTCTTTTTCATGTTTAAATGTACCCTTAATGTACCTTCTCATCATTCTTAAGTGTATTTTTGAGGATATTACCATTAGACACCATTTAATGCACTTTAATTTCTGAAACCCAATGAAATTTCCCTAGTGGAACCAAGTTGCCACCTAGGGAAACTTAGTCCCACTAGGCACAAAAACAAAATAATTTTAATTTCTTAGTGGGATTTTATTCTCTTACCCTTGAGGTCAGCATTTGATGTGCTATTTTTGGGAATTAATGGAAAATCAAGTATAAATAAGGGTTTTTCCTCTCATTTTAACCCCCCATTCATTCAAGCAATTATCAAGCATTCAAGCACTCTAAGCATAATCAAGTCATCCATTAGAAAAATTCATTGCATATCTTCATATTTCTACAGCAAGAGTTTGGTAAGTTCATGACATTGCATGTTATCTATTTATCATTCTCTTCTTATTTCATTTCATTATCTAGGGTTTGATTACCAAAGTGGGGTTTGACCAAGGCAAAACCCCTATACTATAACCCTTAACCCTTTTCCCCCTATTTGCATGTGTGTTTGCATAATTTGTATGAAAATTTATCAAAGAGTTTGGTGTCAAAAAGTGGTCAACAATCCATCAAATTCAACAAATCCCTAATTGAAGCTTGGAGACTCATTTCAGCCAATTTTTGACAGATTCGGGATCAGACTCCTGTCAAAAAAGTAAGTGTAGATCGGAAGCTATAGAATCCTATCCCAAAATTCTAGAAATCTCCAAGTGGAATAAGTCACCATCTGTGGTGAATTAGTCCCACTTCCAGGCCTGAAAAATTGGTTTCTGCACTTCTAGATGCCCATTTGGTAGATTCCTATTCCGACAGATTTTCCCCAAAACTAGACTAAGTCACCCACCTTAGCATAATTGTCCCAATCAGCATTTCCAATCAACTCTACAGGATTCTAGAGCCTCTCTACATCATATTCTAGATTCCAGGTGCACCTCTCCAGTTTTGTTCAATTATTTCATCATTTACTTGCATTCTTAGGTGTTTTTTCATATCATAGTGTGGTTTCCAACACTTTGCATTTCTTTGGTTTAGCATTAATAAATCATCTTTCTTTCATTTTATTGCATTAGTACATCATATTTACATACATTGCATCCATTTTACATTAATTTTGAGTGTAGAAATTAGCATTTTGGCCCCACTTTCTCTCATTTTAGGTAAAAAACCTAGAAGAGTTAGAGAAACCTTTGGGTAACCAAAATCTTTGTTTACACAAACGAATGCTAAATGACCTAGAAAATGACCTAGAAATGTAAATAGAAAAGTAAATATGTGAATGGTGTGCACTTGGAAACCTTGAAGAGACTAGAAATAGCTCTAAAATTTTGAAAATGCTAATTTTTAAGCTTGGTGGGACTCATTTGCCATTTTGGGTGAATCAGTCCCAGTTCTAAATTTCTACACAGAAGTGGGTTTCAGGCAAATGGGTATCTAAAAATACAAAAATCACTGAAAAACACATATAGTGGGAATCATTCACCACTTGTGGTAAATGAGTCCGATTGGGATTTTCTGGAAATTCAATGTCTTGATCTACTCTTCTCAGTTTGCTCAATTTGTACCTCTAGGTGTCTAAATTTGAAACCCTGATTTTTAGGACTGTAAGTGACTTTTTGTTAATATTTCGACCTTGCAAGTAGGGAGATGACTCCAAAAAGTTTGAAACCTATTCTTCAATTATCTCCAAGCCTTGGTCAAACCCCATGTTGATTGTTAGGGAATAGGGGTTTGCCTTGGTCAAAACCTGGTTTAGGTCATTAAACCAAATGATGAAATAAGATGAAGCATGAACATGAAATAATGCAATTAGAACCTTGCCATATTGATGGATCTTGAATTGTTGCAACAATGGATGAAGAATCTTCCCTTGAATGCCTTAGAAATGATCTTGAATGCTATCTTCATGACCTTGTGAAGACTTGAAAGGCATAACTATTGCTTGATTGACTTGAGAACATGAATGTAATATTTTTCTTGTTATTCTTATGTGAAATGAGGGTTTGAATGCTTTCTTATATAGGAAATGCACTCACATGACTGTTAATTTGATCCCCAAGGCTAACATTGAAGAAATTTAAACTTAAAACCCATTTTTTCCCACTCAAAGCCTCAAAAATAGCTCAAATGGGGCTCATTTTCCATCTTGGGTGAATGACTCCCACCTAGATGGGACTCATTCACCCAAAGTGGCGAATGGGTCCCACTGGGGCTATTTTGCTAGTTGGAATGTCGGGGAGTGGAAAATTTAAGCTTTTATGTTAATTTCATCAAGTTTTTGATTAAGTTATGCCTTGGGTTGCACAATATGCGATCATAGTTGTCTATTAATGATGATATAAAGGTCATAAATGTAATAGGGCCCAAAATCCAATGTGAAAGTGTAAATAAATACACTTTACAACACTAACTTAAGGAAAAATTGAGTCTATTTAGCTTAAAAGGGTCCTAAATCCCATGTGAATGTGTAAAACACATTACAACACTATATTAGGTCCCTTAATTTACAATCCTTGCAAATTTAATGTGAAGATGTAGATAAATACATTTTACAACATTAAATTAAGACAAAGTTAAGTTAATTCAACTTAAAAAGGGCCCAAGACCTAATGTGGATGTGTAAAACACCTCACAAAACTAGATCAAGGTGACATTAAATCTAATTTATTATTGATTATTCCCAAATCAAGCAAGTGATATGTTTTTTTACACTAGATATTTATACTCAATTATGCAAGAATTCCTAAAATTACAATAGTACAAGTCGACATCAGATCTAGGAGAATAAAATTTTGCCAGAAATTTGAATTAATTTTTATTTTGGGCCACATGGGACTCATTCACCCAAGGTGGCAAATGAGTCCCACCAGGCTTAATTTTTTGGACCATTTCTTAAAATTCTTAAAAATGTCTGAAATCAAGTTTGGGACCAAAAGATCTAGGTGGGACCCATTCACCCAAGGCGGTGAATGAGTCTTGGATCACTAAATCTAGGCCATTCAAACCTAAAACACTTGAATTATGATTGGCTAATGATTGGTGTTGGGGTTATCCTCAAAAAAATGCAATAAATGAGGATTGTGGATGCAAAATAGGGTCAATTAAAGCATAAAAAATCCCAATTATTAATAACAAGCCTAGAAAAGTGTGAAAGTCTATTACAACACTTTACAACATTCCAAATAAGGCAAGATTAAGGTTTATTTTGATTAAAAAGAGGTTTATTAGGTTTAGTTAATTAATAAAACCTTAGAAAAGTGTGAAAGTGTGTTACAACACTTCACAACACTTTAGAAAGGAACCATTTAAATTCATTAGTTCACAAGGGCCCAAGACCTAATGTGAATGTGTCAACCACATGTATTACAACACTAAATCAAGGCAACATTAAGCCTAACTAACAAGGAGGACCTAAACAAGCGAAGAAAAGTAGAAGGGATACTTTTTACGTGACTACAATCTATGTGTGTGTGTGTGTGTACATGTGTGTGTGCGTGCATGTGTGTAATGTAGGAAAAATGTATCCCTTTACATTTTCACACTTGTTTGGGCCCCACTTGCTAAAACTGGGCTTCTTTATGCCTTATTTGGTCTTATTTTGTGTCCACAAGCCTAATTAAATGCATTTTTATGAGGATAATCGTGACATTTAATAAATTCCATATCATTATTCAATCTTTGAGGTTGTGTGTTCCAGATCTAGTGATCTAGGACTCATACACCACCTTGGGCGTATGAGTCCCACCTAGGTCTCAAGGCATGATTTTAAACATTGCATTGGACTTAATATTTCTTGAAGTTTTTCTCATGTTTAAGACACTCTGTCTCCTACACCCCAACTAGCATATGAGACTCACTTTAACAAGGACCTACTTTTAAATCAAATTCTTGGTAGGATTTTAATCTATTATCCTAGATCTTACATCAGCTTGTAGTGTTGTAATTTCAAGAAATTTGGCATAAACAAGTATAAATACAAGCTTATTTCACATATTTTCTTTTAGCAAGTTCTCAAGTCATCCAAGTAATCTTATGAAGCATCCTAACATTCTATAAAATTGATGAGTGCATTCCTAAGGGAATTTTATGAGATCAAGAGCATTCAAGAGCAATCAAGGGCTAATTATCAAGCATTTTGGATCTACATTCAAGATTCAAGCATCACATAAAATTTTTTAGTCATCATGTGTGTTTTTGAGCTAGCATTTGTGATGTAGGTTTTCATGATTCAAGGAAGTATTCAAAGACATTATCTCATATCAAGATTAGGATTCAAGATCCACATCTATTGGAGCCATTTCGCACAATTTTCTAGCCTTTATTTTAAGGGTTTGGTGAGTTGCAACATTACATTTGTTAATTCATCATTCCTTCATGCTATTTCATTTCATTTCAAGGTTTAATTACCAAAAATAGGTTTGACCAAGGAAAACCCCTATTCCCTAACACAACAACATTTTTCCCAATTCATGTGCATTACAGATTTAGGTGAATTGGAGCTTGAAGATCCTTTGAGGAAAAAATTGTAAAAGTTGTCAAAGTTATCATCCTCACAAAAATTCACCTGCAAGCCATAATTCGAATTTTTAGACTTGAATATTGAATAAGAAAAAAGCTACAAAAGATCACTAGAGGCTACAAATGTTCCAGTCAAACCCTAATACTGGAACTAAATCACCCCTTTGGGCGTATGAGTCCCAATATACCTCTTTTTACCAGCTTTTTGTAGATCCTAATTTGTCAACAAAAGATTCTAGATTTTTTACAGATTCCCATAGTAGAACTAAATCATCCAGCTTGGTGTATGAGTCCTAGTGCACTTCAAAAACAACAAATTTCAAGGTTTTTTGATCTTGTTTAGAAATCTCTTATCCTCTGGTTACTTTTTTTCTCTCTTTGTTTAGTAATTTGATTTCATGCTTTAAGTTTCTAGGGTTTAGTGCATTAGGGTTTTCATTTCTCCTTTGAAGCTTCATTTTAATGGTGAACCCTCTTTTTAATCACACCAAAGGAAACCCACCCTAATTCCTTCCCTTAATTGAGTCACTTGGGTGAGGGATCTCTAGGGTTTCCTAACGAACTAAAAATGAAATAGGTCCTAAGCCTTGGTTCTATCTCCAAAAAGGTGGACACACCCTATTTCCTTCGGTTCATTTTGGTGAAACCAATGTTTGGACACTTGCATTTCTAATTTGAAGAAAAATGTAGTTCTAGATATAGGTTAACTTTGCATTAGATTTGCATTAGTTGAATTGCATTTAGGACTCCTAAATCTTGTATTAGTGGAAAAGTAAATATAGGTTGCATTTTTGCATCTTACATCATTGAATTTCATTGGAGAACTGTAATTGCAAATAGTCATTTGAGCATACAATCTAGAAACCTTAAAATCAACTCAAAATTTACTCAATTTGGATTAAAAAGCCTAATTTGGGACTCATTTTCGCACCTTGGCAATTTAGTCCCTGTATAGGTTGTTTTTCCAGATTTTTGAGATTTTTTTGTTGTTTGTTTCTCAATATTTGAACCTTCTAGAAACCTTAACTAGGACTCATTCACCCATTTGGGTGATTTATTCCTGTATCAGGCATGAATCTACATTTTATAGTATTAAAAGCTTCATTTCTATGCTTTTGTTTGTTGTTGTTAGATCTCTACTTTAGTTTGTTGATCTTATATTTCATTCATTTCATTAGACCTAGTTTAATAGGGTTCATTTAGTGCATTAATTAATTACAAATTTTCATTTACAACATTTATTTTTTAGATTGTTTTATAGTATAATCAACAAATTACCTTTTTTAGAATCTAAAAATTGAATTCACACATTTTATTCTAAGTCATTGCATTGCATTTCATCATGGTTTTATTCTTTGGAAAAGTTTTGGATGTCCTTAAAATCATTAGTGGATGTGTCAAGATGTGCTTTTGGGAATGATCCTAATGAAACTGAACTCACTCATGCTCAATCAACTGCTAATGCATGTCCTCCTCATGAAGTTGACATCATTGGAGAAGATGATGACAACATGAACAACTTCATAAATTATTGCCTTAACAACCTTGAAACTAATTCATCCTTTTATCCTTCCATGAAACAACCAACACAACTTGAGATGTTTGGTCTTTTACATCCTAAAATTGAGTCACAAGTTAAGCCTAAACTTCATATAACAGATGAAACTAGCTCCTCTAACCAAGAAAACATTCAACAATCCTATGTTAACAAAGTGACTGACACATCAATCAACCTAGAAGCAACATATGGAGAAGGCTTCATGATCTTAAGCAAGCAAGGATGTGACATAACAAGCAAACATGAAATTTATAAACTCTTAGAACAAATACCAATTGAATATACCAAAGGAGTAGGCTACCACGATCCTCCTCCTGACATAAGTGTCCTTCTTCCTAAAGAACAACCAATGCCTTGTAATAATGATAAGGATGATAGGATAATCTTAGGTCCTCCTCCTCAACAAGACAATGAATTTGGCAAGCAACAAAAGCCTTACAAACTTAAGGAACTCAAATTTCCATGTCTCATGTCTAAAACTAAAAGAAGCTTACACATACTTCTAAGCCAAGGACTTATAAAACTACCGCCCATGAAAGAAAATCCATAAACATTTCCTAAGAACACAAACATGTCTCATTGTCAATATCATAGAGTTCTTGGAAATAGTACTAATGAGTTTTGTGCTTAAAAAAAAAATTAAAAGGTTTGATTTCATAAAGATGGTCCCTTAAAATGGTACCTTTCCACTCTTTGCCATGTAATAGTTGTAGGATCACAATATTCTCACTCTTACATGCTTTACATCCACTGCAAATCATTTCAAAATGAAAGGAGCTCATTCTCATCATCTACTTAGGATCATTCTTGTCTTGCACACAATAGGGGTGAGAATTAGATAGCCTTGTCCTAATACCACACTTGTTGTTGTCCCTTTGGCTAGTTGCCCACCTTCTATATATGATGAACTAGATTGGGATGCAACTGACTTGCTAATAGGTTGACTTGCATTCACCTTACTAGTCTTTTCTTTATTTTTTTCTTCATGTTATGTGTGTGATTGCATGTGTGTAATGCGATCTCCCTGTACCATTTTGTTTGATGTATCTCTCTTTATGACATTCCTCTATTTGTATCTACATTCTTCTCTATGTTGTAAACCTTTATCCTTTATTTTTCTTGTGTTTTCCTTTTGGGGATGACGCAAGGCATCAAGACATTTAGGTCTCCTCCATGTTGACCCAAAATCTTTTCTTTGTTTTTGCTCTCTTTTTGTCATTCTTCATGTTCCATGAGTATTTGGGGAATGATGATGTTTTTGAGCTCTCTAAAAAAATTGTAGCAAAGACATACTGACCCCGAATCCATGGATCCCTTATGTGTTTTGGATTTAATTTTGGGGGCAACCCATTTTCATGTTGTAGCTTTGTTTGGGAACATGTGACTTGGCATAGGGATTTACAAATAAGATCTCATGTCCTATTTATTGTTAGAATTTATCATTTATTACTTTAAATTAATTGCTCATAACATGATGTTTAGCAATTTATTTAAAGTGGGGGCATACATTGGATTTCTTTCAAGAGCGTGATATCTTAGCATATTATATTCATCTTAGTGGCTTGATGTGACACATTGCATCCCCTAAGTTGTGAATCTTCTATTCTTCGATTGGTCCTCTCTTGGAGACATTAGGCATGATTTTCCCTAAGTTAAGACCTTACATGAACTAAGGAAAACCCCTTTGAACATACCTTACACTACCTTTTGCATTTACAATAACTGTTATATGGCCACCTCGCATAACACACATTGCTTTCCTATGGAGCCATCTTGTTTGTTCATGAGTGTTAGCATACAAAGTTTTTCTTGCCTCATGGATCCTACTATTCATGTTGTGTGGAAAGTTATCAAAGTTATTAGGAGGTATATCTTAGGTATGGTGAGCATATGGGAGACAAACTTAGGTGTGACTTTCCCATATCCACTTGCTTGTCTATGTGGGAGTAGACTGACTATGTGCATATGTGTCTCATTTGGGGCTCACCTAGTGGATGACTTGAGGTTCCACTAGGCTGTGTGAGTCTTTGTTTGGTTTGCATAGTGGAAATCGTGTTCCACTTGTAAACATTTTTTGGAAAAAAAACCTAGACTTGTTCCACATTGTGGTGGGTAGACTATTAAGTCTTGATCCTCTTTTTCTTTTCTCTCTTCTTTATGTCTTTGGTATTGTATGATTGTACCTTTTTGTTGCTTCATACATCATTCACATGCATGTTATTTTTTGCATATGTTGTTTTTCCATATAATCTTGATCTTGCGGGGTTGATCATCCCGCTTGATCCTTGTCATTCTATCTCACTAGCATTGGTACACTTGGACCCCTGTTGATGCGAGTTTGTATAATTTAGTGTGAATTTGAAGCAAGTTCCTCCACTCACTAAAGTGGGGGCTAAATGTAGTGTAGGAAAATGTATCCCTTTACATTTTCACACTTTTTCTAGCCCTCCCTACTAAAACTAGGCTTCTTTATGCCTTATTTGGTCCTATTTTGCATCCACAAGCCTAATTAAATGCTTTTTTTAAGGATAATCCTAACATTTAATAAATGGAAAATCATTATTCAATGTTTGAGGTTGTGTGTTCTAGATCTAGTGATTTGGGACTCACATGCCACCTTGGGCATATGGGTCTCACCTAGGTCTTAGGGCATGATTTGAAAAATTGCATTAAACTTAACATTTTTTGAAGTTTGTGTCTCATGTTTAAGACACTGGGACTCATACACCCCAACTAGCATATGAGTCTCACTTTTAACTAGGACCTATTTCTAAATCAATTCTTGGTGGGATTTTATTATCCTAGATCTGATTTCGGCTTGTAGTGTTGTAATTTTAGGAGATTTGGCAAAAACAAGTATAATACAAGCTTATTTCACATAATTTCTCCTAGCAAGTTCTCAAGTCATCTAAGAAATCTTATGAAGCATCCTAACATTCTAGAAAATTGATGAGAGCATTCCTAAGGTAAGTTTATGAGATCAAGAGCATTGAAGAGAATTCAAGGGTTGATTACCAAGCATTTTGGAGCTACATTCAAGATTCAAGCATCATGTCAAAGTCTTCATGCATCATGTGTGTTTTTGAGCTAACATTTGTGGTCTAGGTTTTCATGATTCATGTAAGCATTCAAAGACATTATTTCATATCAAGATCAAGAGTCAAGATCCACATGCATTGGAGCCATTTCACACAAGTTTTCAGCCTTTATATCAATGGTTTGGTGAGTTGCAACATTACATTTGTTCATTCATCATCCCTTCATGTTATTTCATTTCATTTCAAGGTTTAATTACCAAAATGGGGTTTGACTAAGGAAAACCCCTATTCCCTAACACACATTTTTCCCTCTTCATGTGTGATTGTAGATTTAGGTGAATTGGAGCTTGAATATCCTTTGAAGACAAAGTTGCAAAAGTTGTCAACTTTGTAAATAATCACCTACAGGCCAAAATTAAAATTTTTGGACTTGACTTTTAGATCAGACAAGATGAAAGCTATAGAAGATCACTAGAGGCTTCAGAAGTTTCAGTCAAACCCTGATAGTGGGACTAAATGGATATGTGCAGGATCATGATGGGCCAAAAAGTGGCGATATGATGGGTATGCATAGGGTATGTGGTTGATGACCTTTTTTTACCCAAAATTGATAAAACTAAAAGGGTTTTTAAAGGAGATTCTCAACCTTCTACCAATATAAATTATGATTTACTTTGAATTTAATAATTAATTATTATTCATTTTCTATTTGAATTACAAGTAAAGTCTTGATTGATAGGCTGATTGAAAAACATCTATAGCTTTCAAATGGTATCACATTTTTTGAATCTGAAACATCTCACATACATAGCTTCACATACTATAGGTTAAAAAGAGTTTCATGAAGTTTTTGACCAAGTTAAGGTGGTCATACATGCAGTTTTATATTTTTAAAGTTGTAATAAAAAATTATAATTAATAATTTACTTGAAAAAATTACAAAAATGTGCATCACATTAGGACATGAGTCCTCTAATTATATCTAAAATCTTACAAAAAAATGTTATCATTTTATTGTGGTTAGGGTGGTCAGACAAACACCTACTTCTTATTTTTTGCCTAAAATTTAAGGACTACTACATTGAAATTTCAAATTTTCACCAAATAGATTTTTTTTTTTCAAATAAACCTAGTAGTTTAGAAACTAAATTCAATTTTCTACATATTCTATTCTTACATATTTTTGAAATAATATAGATAACTTATTCAAATTTTTACTTCAAGTTGCCTAACTCTAATTTTTCTGAATTTTTCACCACTTAAGGGCCTATTTTTTCCATGAGGATCCTGCACATACCCAAATCGCCCCTCTAGCAATATGTGTCCCAGTATAGCTCTTTTTACTAGATTTTTGTATATCCTAATTTATCAACAAAAGACTCCAAATTTTGCCTAGATTTTTGTAGTAGGACTAAATCGCCTACCCTAGTGTATGAGTCCTAGCGCACTTAAGAAACAATAAATTTTAGGGTTTTTATAGCTTGTTTAGACATTTCTTGTTCTCTAGGTACTTTTCTATTTCTCTCTATTTAGTAATATAATTTCATAATTTAATTTTCTAGGGCTTAGTCCATTAGGGTTTGCATTTCTCCTTTGAATCTTCATTTTAATGGTGAACCCCTATTTAATCACACCTAAGGAAATCCAACCTAATTCATTCCCTCAATTGAGTCACTTGGTTGAGGGATCTCAAGGGTTTCCTAATGAACTAAAATTGAAATAGGTTTGAAGCCTCGATTCCATCTTCAAAAAGGTGGTAACACCCTACTTGCTTTGGTTCAATATGTATTAAAATTATGATGTTAGCTTGGAATATATTTGGAGTACCCACAAGTTGGCCACAAAAAAGTTGCTTAATGAAACGTGTAACAAGATAGGTCACAAAGCTAACACATTACACTTGAACAGGGGAGACATGTTGTGTTGCCCATCATACAATCAAATGGACATCTCATGTTAAAGTAGAATCCTTTTAACCCTATCTATAATTATTAATGTCAGCCAAGGTTAAACCTTAATATAAAATGATATGAGACGTGGAGTTGGCTTAGTCCTAAATCAATTGGATTACTTCCAGTGTAAAATAACATCATGCACTTTCTTCCATGGACTTAACTACTCTTGTTTTACCTTCAGACACTTCCTTCAACTGGTGCATAGTCTTCTTCTTCGGTGGAAACATTTAAACATCATTCACTAGTCTAGAGTGCCCAATTTCAAAATAATCAATAAAAATGCATAAATTAAAAGTCAAACCTAAAATAAAAGAAAAAAATGTGAATTTCACCTCTCGTGTCAATATGCCCCATGTGACACACTCTCTCAAGGCCTCAAGTCTTGAGATCTAATGTTATTGTCATTGTAATATTTTTTCTCCTAGGGCCGATATCCTTAGCTTTCAAGTTGCAAATGTGAAAATGAATGTCAAAAAGGTAAAAATATTAACAGTTATAGATAAATTTACCACTATATTTCTCATACTATACTCTACTAGACTGAACATAACTTGAGCCTGGGATCTTATATTTCAGTGTCGTCTATTGCATGGGAATCATAGTTTTTCTCTCATTCATGCTTTTCTTGTTAGCCCATGTTATTATAACTGTTGGTATGTGGCGTGATCATGCTATACTATATAGCCCATGGTATCTTGTACACCCGGCCCCAGCCCTCGGCCGGGTCAGAAGGTGAATTTCAGGCTACCGAAATGGCATTCTTCCTACTTTTTTGATCACGAAAAGGGAAAAATCAATGAAAAAGGAAAAATCCGATTTTGTAGAACCCAAAAAATCTGAAAGCTTCTAAGCTTGGTAAAAAGGGGTTCGGATGGGTATTTCAGTATGATGAAAAACGCGATTATTCGCAAGATTGTAATAAGGTTTTTCACTGGATAATAAAAGTATTGGATGGCTGCGGTTTGGTGGATGTAGCCCAGATTGGGTGAACCACGTTAAATTCTGTGTTATAATTTATTCTGTGAATGTTTTAGTTTCTCTGTTTTTTTATTAAAATCTGCATTTAATTGTTAGATCTGCTATCTCTAACCCTAAAAATAACTTCATCAAAATTGTAATACGTTCAATGTGGTGAGATTGATACCCTGATTTGACCTCCATAAAGCATGCAAAATCAAGGAACATGCATCTACCTTCTAATTTTATTCTCATTGGAAGCTTTTATACTAATGTTTTGTGTGAATGTGCATGATAATTTTTTAGTTTTCTAACAGATTGTATTGTAGGATGTGGATCCTAGCATTTTTATTTTCTAGTTTACTACATTGGGGCCTTTGTTCTCTCATTTGGTGAATGATCTACATCCTCTACAATATCCTTTTTGGGTATCCTTTTTTGATATGATTTTACTTTCAATACTCTATCTTGCATATGCACCTAGTGTCATATGGCCATTAAAGTTGCGGCTAGATTTAGCATCAGAAATTGTGCTCCCTTTCATACAAAAGTATAATTTTACACTCTATTTGGAACCTGATTCGATGACCTTTTTAATCAATGCACTTAGACATTCCATCTAGCCTAAAAATTTTCCTATCAACGTAGGAGAATGTGTCTATTATACCCTAGAAAATGCATTATAAATTAAACATCATCAAGAGAACTTTGACAAGTGCTCTCACAATGGAAAAGTATTGAATTTAGCATAACCTAAACACCCAAATTAGATTTTTTTTAGTACAAGAAAGCCAATCTAGGGAATCTTGTGTCCTAAACTAGTTATTTTTCTCGACAATTTTGATTTCCTATTTCTATCGTTCTTTAATTTCAGAGATATATTTTCAAATTTTGGTCTTGGTAGTAATTTAATCAAGAAGATTTAAATTTAAATGAGTCAACCTAACATTTAATTTATCATAAGTTCCACTATATAAACATGAAATATTATTTCAAAATCAAGGAAGACAACTACAAGCCATCTACACTTTTCCAAAATACATTTGAATTTGTAGGTTTTCAAGAGGAATTTTAATTTAATAGTTCACCACCAAGTTTAGAGTTTTACGCCAATGGAAAATATATTGGAAAATGGTCAGCGCTCCCATTGGGATTCATGACAAGGCACTAACCGCCTCTCATGCGATCCATGTCTCTACTATTTATATCAAGCATTGATAGATCAATCTTTTGATGCAACAAAAAATTAGGGCCAACAAAATGATGATATAATCTAGGTTTTGGAGATTTCTTTGGCCCTCTTCAACCACCTAATGACTTGTTTTCAGATTTTTCTCATCTTCAAGTTTTTATCTACTTTTTTCCCTAAGCAAGGTATTGCTACATTTTAGAATTTCCAGAGGGTATTTGAATTTCTCTTGATTTTATCTGATTTATGTAATTTAGGAGTCCTTGTCTGAAACATTTAAGTAGGGTTTGTTATGTTTTAGCTCATTATAGCATTAGATGCACTTAAGGTTAAGAGAACATACTTTGTTTCAATTTATCAATCAATTATTCATGGAGATAGAAATACCAAAACAAGGGTTTTGCTTAGGTAAACTCCTATATAGACACCCCTTTCCCCTCCTTTATTGAGATTTTTTTAGGTTCAAATCCAAAGATGAAGATTTTCATTATAGGATTGCAGAAGTAGATAGGAGGTTGCAAGCCCATGAAGCCAGATCCAGAAAAAGAGAAGCTCAGTCTAAGGTTCCTTGCAGCTTAGACTAGCTAATTTAACCTCACTTTGTAATCATAGGTGCATAATACTCTACCTTTCTTAGATCTATTTCTAATTTGTGATACTTAAGGAAAACAAATTCCATGTCTTTTCTCTTACGTAAAGTCTATCCCACGTGCCACTCTGGAATCTTTTGCTCTATGACGGACAGAAGTGCCGCTCCAAGACGCTCCCTTCGAACTGGCCTAAACATAAGATAAGACTGAAAAAACAAAAGGAAAAGA
>VDFB02164912.1:0-10713 GCA_007258455.2 Sequoia sempervirens | reverse complement strand
TACTTATCCCGTTTTGGAAGTTTGGAGTTCATACTATGCAGCAATAGTATTGAAACTGGCGATTAAGGGCAGGTTTGTGGTTTTGATTTGCCACCATATTATATATATATATATATATGAGTAGCGTGAATTACATAATGGTTTTCATGTTAATAATTGTCATGTAAGCTTATTATGATTATTCAATTGTGTATGGAGACTATTATTGAGTCACAAGATTAAAGGAGAAAACGCGAGGATTCAACTATGTATTTCATTTCATAATTACTGCAACCATTCACAAAGTATAGAAAGGCACTAAATTTTAAGGTGATTGCTTATTGAAGTGAACGGCATATTAAGTTAATTTGGTTTGAAAATTTCTGAGTTGTGTTACTAAGAGTGGGTAGGAAAATGATCATTCACGATAACCATGAAGGACGTATATCCTATATCATTTCTAGGTTTGCAGCGTATATGGATGATATGTTCCTTCTATTGTAATAATCAATTGTGATATGATGCGTCATTTGATAAACTCCAGGGAATAGTTCTGGTCAGTGTAATTTCCAGTACCTATGGCATGGTGTGATGTCTTTATTTGTGTTTTGGAAGTTGGTTATTCATCATGTATGAACCCCTTCAAGTAATGGCAAGATTGGAGCAAAAATTACAGGTCTAGGATACAAACTCTTTGTGTATTCAATGTGATAAATAAATAAATATAGTTTTGCAAACATTGAAAACATTTTTTAATTGACAATATTTGTTATTCTCAATTATTCTGTGATTGAATTTTGGGTTATGGTCTAAACTGGAAATTATATTCCTAAGGAGTTTATTGTGGAATTTTCATTATTTCATGTGTGTTCTTTCCTTATACAATGATCTATGTTCATTATAGATGTCAAATTGGAACTTGGAATATGATATTTCTGAGATGGTCAGTAGTGCTAGAATCAATTAAATGAATGCAATGTATAAAGCAATTGCAAACTAGAGAAAACAAACATGGAACATCATAAAGACATTTGTATGAAAAAATGTCTGAGAGGTTGGTTAGGTAAAATAAATAAAAAATTGTATGTAATTTATGGTGGGCCATTACAATCAACCTTGACATTTGTACTTTCAACTATTCTTCTCAATCTTTTGTTGTAGCATTTGTATTCTTTTCTTTGAGATGGATATCCTAGAAAGATACCTTCATTAGCTCTTGAATCAAACTTCCCCAATGTATCTTCATCTCTTCTAATGTAGCATTTTCTTCCAAAGACTCTAAAGTACTTGATATTTGTCGATCTTCCATACCATAACTCATATGCGGTCTTAGTGTTGTTCAATCTTAACAATCCTTTGTTAAGAATATAGACTGCAATATGAACCGCTTCTCTCCAATAAACATCAGGCATATTTTCTTCCATCAACATGGTTTTTTCCATATCTTGAACAATCCTATTTTTCCTTTCCACTACTCCAATCTACTGAGTTTTAGCAGTAGATAGGTGCCTCTTTATTCCATGTTTTTCACAAAAATCATTGAACTCATTTGAAGTGAACTCACCTCCTCTATCACACCTCAAGCACTTGATTTTGGCATTCATTTCATTCTCAACCATTGATTTGGAAATCTTGAATCTACTAAAAGAATCAAATTTATCTTTCAAGAAATTAACCCATTTCATCCTAGAGAAATCATCAATAAAAAGCATGAAATACCTTTTTCCTTTCAAACTTTTTGTTTGGGTAGGTCTGCACCAACTCCAATGGTCTAGAGGAAGAATAGTCTTTGGAATTGAAATGTATCTTTGTTTGCTATCCAAACTAGCATTCCTTGTACACAGTACTTGCAAGCTTGATTATCTCAGGAATATCTCTTACCGCATGTAATGAGATGACCTTCACAAGATTGTCAAAGTTAATGTGTCACATTCTCCTAGGCCAAAGCCAACATTCATTTTCTTGTCCAAGAAGACAAGTTCTCCCATTGGCATCCCTTAGACTATATATATCACCACTTGTCCTATATCCTTCTACAACCAATTTTCCAGACTTTCCTTTCTCGATTTCACATCCTCTTTCATTGAATATGAGATTGTATCCATTTCTGCACATTTGAATCACACTAAGAAGATTGTGTCTGAGACCTTTTACATAAAGAAATTCCTTTGTCTTGTGCTTTCCATCAATACTTATTATAGCTTTTGTAAAACCTCGTCCCGCAACCTAGAGGACGATGCAATACTGCGGAAGCACAACTAATTTTTTTTTAAAGTTAAAACAAGACGAGTAAAGTAACCTACTCTAGCCACATACATCCTCTAGGCTACGCAACGCGTCTACATGTGAACACCATTACTTATAAAATTTAACCAACCATAGCATATGAATATTAAACTCAAGATACAACTTACAACAAAGCATTAAACCATTTTAAGATAAATCTAACACATAGAAATGTATTAAACATATTTCCACATATACAACACCATTAAATCCAATAATGAATAGATTATAAATACTATTACAATTACATCACAAAGGTTCACCTCGATAGAAATGAGGTATTACAATTATACATATAGATCCACAGTTACAATGAAGAAGGAGAAGAACAACTCCAGAGAACCACACGAGCTCCTCGAACAAGAAGATCTCACCATCACGAAAAGGAAGAGAAACTCAACAGTGTAAGATGCACGCCACCCAACCATCTGGTACCCATAGGCCCAGCCCTCGTGCTAGGAGATAGTAACAGGTAACCAAGACAAACCTATTACCTCTAGACACAAGTAATATACAAGACCACACTGTACCAGTAAATGCAAAACAACAATGTACCAGTAAACACAAAACATAAGGTTACATTGCTTCCAGAACCACTGAATCAAATACATCCATAGTATAATACAAATCGACCATTGTCATAGGAGGAGTGTCATCACAAAGGTTGCATTGGTTATCCAAAGGAAATCTTCCTAGGTCCCGGCCCCCCTCTAGGGTTATCCTGGTAACCTCTCACGATTCCGGCCCCACATGCACACCAGTGCGGAATCGATTATCTTTCAAGAAGACAAGATAATGATCTTGCCATTCTAAGCCTTCCCGACTCATCTCAAGTCTCATACTAGCCCTTGAGCCAATGAGCGAGGCTAAATTATCTGATTAAATATTAAGCTACTCCATCCCTAATAAAGGTTATTTAATTTCCACTGATTAAACTAACTTTCACACGAGTTATTCTGGGACCCCTTTGTGTCCCGACCCCCATTGAAAGCCACTCCCCTATCGACAACACAATAACATATTCCACAACCCAAGGGTAGACAATGCACAAAATATGATAACAAATATCAACTATTTTGCAAAGAACAACACATCCCGTTCGTAGTAACCGAGTGCTCAAATCAAATCATACAACCTGTTCATAGTAATCGGGTGTTCAAACTAATTCACACATCCCTACGGATGTCAAATACTGAAACCCAAAAAAACGTGCACTACCCAAAAAAAATATCGAAAAGGGCGAACAAAAGATACAATAACCCGCTCATAATTTTACAATCTCTGGAAGACTTATAATTTTCTCGACAACAAATATCCCCAATGCCTAATACACAATTACAGAAGAATACACAACAATAAGAAGCCACTCAAGTAATTAAATAAATGACTATTAGGATTTCCTAAATCCAATAAATCCACAACGAATTAAACCAACTGCTTAACTTCAAGTTTGACAATTACTCATAATATTCAATTCAAATTGCCCGCAAATGTGAACAGAAAATAATACAACTTAAAATAATTCAGGCACTTAAATAATCTAATATTCGAATTTCCTAAATCCAAATTGAATCAATATTTATTTAAATACAAACCAACTTTCACTCCTAAGTCTTTTTATTTTAAGATTTTATTAACCCATGCATTTACATGCTTTTATTAATATATAAATACTTCTGTTTACAAATCATAAAGAAAATTAAAACTAATTGTTAACTCAAATTTCACAAACAAATATAAATAGAAATCTTAATCCTTTTAATAAAATTATTTTATTATAAAACACCTACTTGTGCATTGTATGCATTAATTAATTATATAATATTTCTTTTAAATAAATATATATATATATATTCTAATTACATAATCTAATTATTATTTTCCAACGTTTATTTTAAAATATCCAATTGTGCATGTGCATGAACTTATTTAAAAATACATTTAAATATATTTATATTTGAATACTCTAAAATTATATGCAATATTTCTAATATATATTTTTAAACAAATAAATAAATAGATAAATATAAATTAACAATTTTCAGACAACCCTAATCATAAATCCCGTATGTTACGACTTTAATAACTTTTGTTTTCGGATCTGGGTTTCTTTGAAATTTTTACTAAAGGTGCGCAATCAAGTCGTCTAAACCATATAAAAAATGCAGCCCTACCCAGTTCGTAAATTTTGAGTTATGATTAATTTAGTGACGCAATATTTCTGCTGTTTTGATTTTTGAATTACCAGAGGTTTCCAATTATTTTAGTTTTCCCAAATTTATCAGAAGATTTCATTTTCAATCATACAGAGGTTTTCTAATTCTTCAAATACTTTTATTTGTATTTTCTATTGTTTAAAATCATTCCTTACAAGGATCTAAATCTTCAACGGTAATTTATCATTTTCTACAGAAGAATAAATTATGTTTTCACAGGAAGAGGTTTCTAAGTTTTGATTTAAATCCAACAGAGGTTCAATAATTCCACTATAATTTCCTCATGTATAAATCTATTTTGAATAAACAAATTACACAGAGGATTTAATTGTTTTTCTATAGAAGTTTCATTTTCACGACAATCTTTTAAAATAAAGAAACAAGAACTTCTATAGTATTGAAAATTCATTTCCTAAAACATTTCCAATTTGCATTACAGTAATAAAATAACTTTTCAATTTCAAATTTCACAAAAATAGTAAAGAACCTGTTACAGAAGAATGTTGTCTCAAGAAAATGTTGTCGAACTTCTCTATAATTTCAATTCCCAATGTAGCCAAAGTTTTCTTCAATGCAATTGCCTCATTCCAGAAGACAACAAAAAACACAGCCAAAAATTCTACAACAAAATAATTCTAAAACAATTTCCTCAGAGAGATCCACCATTTTCTCACTAATTTTTCACAACCCATACAAAACTTTTTCCGTGAAACAACTTTCTTTTCTTTTTTTTTCCCAAAAATCCCCCCGTGAATGAATTTACAACAATTAGATAACAAATTTCTATCTCTCAGTTATCTTAAACAAAATATTTAAAGTATCTTTTCCCTCAACAATTTAGATATTTTCCATTCACATGCATTTAAATATAATAATACAATTTACTAATTACAACCAATTTAAATATTTTTACTTATTTAATTACCATTTATTTTTAATAATAAATTTTACTCAATCAACATAACCAAAATTTATTTATTTATTCTAAAGCCCTCACAATAATAATTCATTTAATTAAATATTTAAAATTAAATACACATTTAATCTACTAAATTAAATTTGCACAAGAATAAAATACTTAGAACAACAATGATAAATCTAAGACTAAATTCAAACTGACGACACACTGTACTAGGGTAAAGGTATGACTAGGTAACCCGTTACTATCTCCCAATATTACTGTTGAGTAGTGGACATGCTCAGACCTGTGAAATCAGGTGAAGCTAATGTCCTGTACCTGCAATCCTGTAAACAAGCAAATGTCGCACATGTATATATAATAAATTATACACACCGTGAAGAGAGAATCGCGGAAATCACAGGACACTCGCGAGCGAGTGATGCAATACCGTTCTCTTCACCAATACAGTCACATCAAGACTGACAAAATTAAAACATCAATAATCAATAAATGAGCATACATCAATATTAATTCAAATAACAACTATGCTAATGTGAAAGCATGTTATAAACAAATAATCAGTCACAACATAATAGAAACACATAACAAAGAAAGCACTGTCGATCAAAAGATCCAAAATGGAGAGGGGTGTTACATCCTCCCCCCTAGGGTCAGGCTTACTCCTGGAAGCCTGCAAATACCTCTAGTACAAGCTCAATAAAATCACAAATAATCAATGGTTCTAAAAGTGAACCACTCCATCTCTCAACATAAAAACAACAGCAACTCATGCTAAAATCAACACAACCAAGTTCACTATCATTCTATACAAATCAACATGGTGAAGCAACCACCCACCAAAACTCCAAAACACATATCCATGGATCAACATACATAATCCACATATGCACCAATACACATCACCGGGAATCATGACAAGGCCACACATAGTGCAATATCATTACAATGTTAACTCAAGACAAGGTATGCGACATTATCACTTCAACATTCGTTTAACATTTTGCACTTTGAATCCAAGTACAATAATTTAACCTCTCATGATTTCTTAAGACTTAACAATAAATTCGGGGACTATAGGCCTCACCAACAAGATACACCTATTATGCAATTATCATTAACATGCAATAGTTTCACTAATCCCTTTTCTCTAAACTTTTACTTACTACAAAACGATTTTCTATTCATAATATACATTTTCCATGATTATGAATGCAACTTGGGGAATTAGGTCCTTTAACCAAGGTTTGATCTAATAAAACAAACCTTCATGAATACATAAGCCTTTTCTCATAAGATACAACATACCATGGGTTTTCAATACACCACACACTCAAGGACAACCATCTTTGTAAACCAATGGGAAGAGAGAGAAGACAATAGCTATTTACAGTTCTAACATAGGAACGAATGCAATCATGGTTTCATCATCACACGATCACTTCCACACAAATGCATCAATCATATGAGAGTGTGCAAATCTCTATGAACCAACAACATGATCATTTATTTTTTATTACCATATTTCATAATTTCAAAACAATATAACATGCAAAAGTAACTCGAAAACCACATAGGGTCAATCAGGCAATCACTCGCACAAAGAGGTAAAGCACAAGAAAATATGCATCAGATACTTGGATGGTGAAGAAAAACAAGACTCTAGAAGAGAATACACACAAAAGGAACTTCTTGGCACCCTCAAGGTCAAACAGACCTTCCAAGAATATGAGCAAAGAAACCAAGCAAAGGAAATTTTTAGGCAACACATATCACCTGTAACCCACCAACAAGCTATGGTCCAACATGCTCACCCGCAACATAGGATAGAAGGAAGTAATCGATCTCAACCTCAGAAGACTCTCAACCAAGGGAATCACTCCAATCCTGAAGGGTAAGGCAAGACCTAGGAGGCATCATTCCTCCACAACTCAAGACAAGGTTGGAAAACTCAACCCTCTAAAACGCCATCCTAAGGCACTCAAAACAAGAGGTCCTATGACTATCTCGCCCCAACAAGCACTTGGAACACACCCAACAAACACACTACACAATTTTCCATAATGCATTCTTCCAGTGGGAAGGATATCAGTGCATTGCGCACTACACCGAGGGTCCTACCCTTTCCACTGACTTCCTGGACCATTGGACCTTCACCACTTAATGACAACTTCTGGGTAAACAAGTGAGAACAATCCAAAAGGAAAAACATAAATTAAAGAGTGAAACACCTAGGTCAACGTAATGGGCTCATAGTGCCCAATGTATAAGCTTACACAACTAACAGCTTAGTGGGTTCACCATTATCCTAGAGCACCCAGTGTTTAAACCTAGGCTCTAATACCAAGTGTAAAACCCCGTCCCGCAACCTAGAGGAGGATGCAATACTGCGGAAGCACAACTAATTTTTTTTAAAGTTAAAACAAGATGAGTAAAGTAACCTACTCTAGCCACATACATCTTCTAGGCTACGCAACGCGTCTACATGTGAACACCATTACTTATAAAATTTAACCAACCATAGCATATGAATATTAAAGTCAAGATACAACTTACAACAAAGCATTAAACCATTTTAAGATAAATCTAACACATAAAAATGTATTAAACATATTTCCACATATACAACACCATTAAATCCAATAATGAATAGATCATAAATACTATTACAATTACATCACAAAGGTTCACCTCGATACAAATGAGGTATTACAATTATACACATAGATCCACAGTTACAATGAAGAAGGAGAAGAACAACTCCAGAGAACCACATGAGCTCCTCGAACAAGAAGATCTCGCCATCACGAACAGGAAGAGAAACTCAACAATGTAAGATGCACGCCACCCAACCATCTGGTACCCGTAGGCCCAGCCCTCGTGCTAGGAGATAGTAACAGGTAACCAAGACAAACCTATTACCTCTAGACACAAGTAATATACAAGACCACACTGTATTAGTAAATGCAAAACAACACTGTACCAGTAAACACAAAATAACACTATACCAAAAAGACACAAAACATAAGGTTACATTGCTTCCAGAACCACTGAATTAAATACATCCACTGTATAATAAAAATCGACCGTTGTCATAGGAGGAGTGTCATCACAAATGTTGCATTGGTTATCCAAAGGAAATCTTCCTAGGTCCCGGCCCCCCTCTAGGGTTATCCTGGTAACCTCTCATGATTCCGGCCCCACATGCACACCAGTGCGGAATCGATTATCTTTCGAGAAGATAAGATAACGATCTTGCCATTCCAGGCCTTCCCGACTCATCTCAAGTCTCATACTAGCCCTTGAGCCAATGAGCGAGGCTAAATTATTTGATTAAATATTAAGCTACTCCATCCCTAATAAAGGTTATTTAATTTTCACTGATTAAACTGACTTTCACACGAGTTATTCTGGGACCCCTTTGTGTCCCGGCCCCCGTTGAAAGCCATTCCCCTATCGACAACACAATAACATATTCCACAACCCAAGGGTAGACAATGCACAAAATACGATAACAAATATCAACGGTTTTGCAAAGAACAACACATCCTATTCGTAATAACCGGGTGCTCAAATCCAATCACACAACCCGTTTATAGTAATCAGGTGTTCAAACTAATTCACACATCCCTACGGATGTTAAATACTGAAACCCAAAAAAAATGTGCACTACCCAAGGAAAATCTCAAAAAGGGCGAACAAAAGATACAATAACCCTCTCACAATTTTACAATCTCTGGAAGACTTATAATTTTCTCGATAACAAATATCCCCAATGCCCAATACACAATTACAAAAGAATACACAACAATAAGAAGCCACTCAAGTAATTAAATAAATGACCATTAGGATTTCCTAAATCCAATAAATCCACAACGAATTAAACCAATTGCTTAACTTCGATTTTGACAATTATTCATAATATTCAATTCAAATAGCCCGCAAATGTGAACATAAAATAATACAACTTAAAATAATTCAGGCACTTAAATAATCTAATATTCGGATTTCCTAAATCCAAATTAAATCAATATCTGTTTAAATACAAATCAACTTTCACTCTTAAGTCTTTTTATCTTAAGATTTTATTAACCCATGCCTTTACATGCTTTTATTAATATATAAATACTTCTGTTTACAAATCATAAGGAAATTAAAACTAATTGTTAACTCAAATTTCACAAACAAATATAAATAGAAATCTTAATCCTTCTAATAAAATCATCTTATTATAAAACACCTACTTGTGCATGGTATGCATTAATTAACGATATAATATTTGTTTTAAATAAATAAATATGTATTCTAATTACATAATCTAATTATTATTTTCCAACGTTTATTTTAAAATATCAAATTGTGCATGTGCATGCACCTATTTAAAAATATATTTAAATATATTTTAAATACTCTAAAATTATATGCAATATTTCTAATATATATTTTTAAACAAATAAATAAATATATAAATATAAATTAACAATTTTCAGACAACCCTAATCATAAATCCCGTATGTTGCGACTTTAATAACTTTTGTTTTCGGATCTGGGTTTCTCTGAAATTTTTATTGAAGGTACGCAATCAAGTCATCTAAAACATATAAAAAATGCAGCCCTACCTAGTTCGTAAATTTTGAGTTATGATTAATTTAGTGACACACTCTCTCTGTTGTTTTGATTTTCAAATTACCAGAGGTTTCCAATTATTTTAGTTTTCTCAGAAGATTTCATTTTCAATCCTACAGAGGTTTTCTAATTCTTCAAATACTTTTATTTGTATTTTCTATTGTTTAAAATCATTCCCTACAAGGATCTAAATCTTTACGGTAATTTACCACTTTCTACAGAAGAACAAATTATGTTTTCACAGGAAGAGGTTTCTAAGTTTTGATTTAAATTCAACAGAGGTTCAATAATTCCACTATAATTTTCTCCTGTATAAATCTATTTCGAATAAACAAATTACACAGAGGATTTAATTATTTTCTACAGAGGTTTCATTTTCACGACAATCTTTTAAAAGAAAGAAATAAGAACTTCTACAGTATTGAAAAATCATTTCCTAAAACATTTCCAATTTGCATTACAGTAATAAAATAACTTTTTAATTTCAAATTTCACAAAAATAGTAAAGAACCTGTTACAGAAGAATGTTGCCTCAAGAAAATGTTGCCGAGCTTCTCTATAATTTCAATTCTCAATGTAGCCAAAGCTTTCTTCAATGCAATTGCCTCCTTCCAGAAGACACAACAAAAAACACCGCCAAGAATTCTACAACAAAATAATTCTAAACAATTTCCTCAGAGAGATCCA
>VDFB02164911.1:0-14981 GCA_007258455.2 Sequoia sempervirens | reverse complement strand
TACTTAAATGTTTATTTCATGTATATAGTTTTCTTGAAAGTTAACAAGAAGAAAGAGAATAGAAAAAGAGAAGAATTTTTTTTCAATGTAGACCAAAATGCGAGCACGTTATAACACGCTCGCGTTTTGGAAATATATATTTTAAAAAAAAAATTATTTAAAAAATGCACATTTTTGAATTCAAAATACACACTTTTTTTGGAAATTTAAACCATAATGTAAGGTGCAAAATGATGGGGGGGAAAAAGTGGTCAATTTACTTTTTCATCCTGAAATAACAAAAATGCGAGCGCATTATAGTAAAACATGCTTGCGTTATGAGTTGGACGTGACTACAAATATGAGAAATAGTTTGTAACTTGAGTTTGACAATTTATACTAAACCTATAATAGAAGATTAGCTAAGGTGCTAGATTGTTGAGCACTTGTGAGTGTAAATTAGATTTTTCATCTTTTATTTCATTATTAATAATGAAAGTTGGGTTGCATACTTATAAATAATTTATTGAATTTTTTTGTTGGTTAAAAAATTATGTATATCAAAGTTGATAGGTGGATCCCCAATTGTCCAACAAAGTGGCATGCTATGCATGCACATGAACTTTGTTTTATTCATTTTGCATTACATTAGATTTATCACATTTGATGAAATTACTTTTTACAAAATTAAGTTATAGTTCTTTACATAAGAAATGATTCATTAATGAGAAGTAGCCTTTTCAAGCAACTATAATTATGAAAAAAAAAAATGTAAGACAACAAAAGTGAATAGAAAATAAAATCTAAACTTACAATTGACAATGTTGTAATAGATAATATAATAGGAAAACTATACAAGGTTGTAGAAAAAATAAAATAGAGAATATGATGTATTTATAGGCATGCCATCCACTAAACTTATTTTGTTAATCAATGCACTTAGATTTAATGGATAATATTGATTTGTATTGCAAAATTTGATTTGTCAATATAATGAAGTTAGGATTAAATAATTTCATATTGATGAATGAATGAGTGGATTTGGACATGTTCAAAATTTGCTAACAATAAATGCATTTATTTGGTTTTGTTGTTTAAATATTTTACATGATTTTGACTACATGATTGCAGATATATATAAATATATATTACTGAGAAGATGTTGGATCATGTTGATTTTGGGAACACATTTTGTTTATTTGATAAGAAAATTGATATGCCATATTAATATAAAATGATTATTTTCATTATTTTAAGGGGTAAACACTTTTGACCTCAAGCTATGAACCGGTGATGGCACAAAATGGGGACCTCATTCCCAATTTAAATATTCAACAATTACACCCCAATGGGGTTTGCACCTTGATGGGAAGAACAACACCACAACAACTTAACCATCATACTATGCCACTATTGACAATATAAAACGATTAAAACTTTGTACTCATTTTTTGTTTTATTATTAATTATATACATGTTTGTCACAATTAATACACAAGTATATTATATTTGTACTTTTAACTAATATATGTCATGTCAAATATGGAAAGATAATGTGAGTATAAATAGACTCATATCATAATATTGAAGATAGATAATTATTTGAAAGTGAATTAATATGGAAGTATATTATATTTATACCTATAATTAAAATATGTCATGTCAAATATGGAGAGAATGTGAGTATAGATAGAGTAAATAAATGCCATTTTTTCTATTAAAGATCTACCTCCCTCTAGTTGGACTTGACCGTTTTCCCTCCCTATTAAGCTTGACATTTTGTTAATTCATATTTACGTTGGACCTCATCCAATTAGACTTTGAAGATGTGACTTTCTATATTATACTATCTTTTATTTAAAATTAAATAAAATATTTAAAAAATTATAATTAAAATAATTTATAAACCCATATTTATACTAAGTTTGAAGTCATTAATAAAAAGTTTAATTTATCATTTTAAAAATAATTATAAGATCTTATTCATAATAATTGTTTTAAGAAGACTATATTACTTTTATTAATAAAAAATAATAATACATTATTTAATAAATATATAATAACATACTATACACCATTCAAAGAAAATGAATCAAACATGATGCACATTGCCATTTAAAAAAAATATAACATGTGTTCCTCCACCTAAAACGTCACATGATTTCACCAACTTCTTAAAATATTTCTCTTTAAGCTCTTCCATCGTTTTCACTGCCAAAACAAATGTGAGGTAGGTTCCTCGGCTCCATTGGCACCATGGGACCAGAACATGATAATCGGAGATTGCTTGCAACAATTATTTCCTTTTCTAAAGGAATTTCAATAAAAAGCTTTCCAAGCCATTTTACCTATAAAATTATAACTTTTTCCAAACTAGTTCATTCTCAAGAGATTCGTTTTTTTCTGTCACTACACCTATTCAAAATTATCCACATTCAAACCACTGCCCCGCCACCGCATATGGGTTGGCATGGCCCAAAATTTTGGTGTTAAACACCAAAAACCCACATGCCCAGAGAGCCGTTTATACTCCTTTGAAATCTAGAAATCTGCCTTCTCACAGAAGTATATCGGTTGCATCATTTGTTGCTTGGTTTTGCATATTTCTACATCATCCGGGCTTAAATTCATTTGCCATTGTTCTCAATACGGAGCACGGAATTTTCACTAATCACACCTTTTAGTATTTTTGGGTCCCGAATTCCTCCGCTGCCCCTGTTGCTTTTAGATACTCCCATTTGGGTTCCTTCACGAGTGAAGAATAGTGAGGTAAAAATGTCTATTGCTTTTGGCGTACCACTATTAGAATGCGTGTCTTGTTTGGCATGTTCCAGGTGGGCATGGAAAAGGTGTACATACACAGGAGCCTATGACAGTGAACAATGGACGCTTGCCAGCATTGAGGCCTTTGAGCCTGTTCCAAGAATTTGCAGAATAATCCTTGCAGTCTATGAGGACGATCTCAGAAATCCCAAATGGGCACCCCCTGGAGGCTATGGAATTGTTCCCGATAATGTGGTGAAAAAAGTTGGTTATGAAACTACTCAAGGAAATGCTCCTCCTTACCTAATTTATGAAGATCACGAGAACCATGACATTGTTTTGGCCATTAGAGGGCTTAATTTGGCCAAGGAGAGTGATTATGCTGTACTGCTTGAGAATAAATTAGGTCAAAGAAAGTTTGAGGGGGGTTATGTGCATAATGGGCTACTTAATTCAGCTAGTTGGCTGCTGAAGACCGAGTCTGAGACATTGAAGAATTTGATTGAGAAAAATCCTTCCTACACCCTTACTTTTGCAGGGCACTCACTTGGGTCAGGAATTGCTGCCCTTCTTACTTTAGTTGTAGCACATGCAAGGGACCAGTTGGCAAATATACCAAGAAGTCAAATTCGGTGCTATGCAATTGCTCCTGCTCGGTGCATGTCTCTTAACTTGGCAGTAAGATATGCAGATATTATCAATTCTATTATATTGCAGGTATGTCTATTTCGCAATTTACTTTGTATTGGAAATTACTCAGATTCTGCCCTGAATGGAAAAATTTAAAGATAACTTACTCTCTGCGAGCTCTTATACATTTTTTATTTTTTGAATTTTTGCATTCTTGTCGACTACGAGAAAATCATTGTCACCTCAAATAATGTGAATTAGACATACATATATATTTGCAATGTCCCCTTTTTGGATATACTTAGATTTTGCCCTAAAATCGCAATTTTAATGTAGTTAGGGTTATAACTTACCAATTAAATGCTTTAAGCAAGATGAATCGTGGTTTAGGTCCTCCAATCATGTTAGACACTATTGGAAATATAATTCATATGATCAAAGCATAAATAATGAATATCTTATCTATTTAAACCATGTACAAATACATAACTATTTCAAAACTATCTACACAATATCCATAATGCATAGTGGAAGTCTAATCATAATAGGATTTGGATGCGGAACATGATAAGTCTGCCCAAGAGCGGATCTACCATCCCTCTTGGCCCCAAGTGGCAGACATAGTCATCCAACATGGGGTGGCGTACTTAGTGGATAAATTTGCATCTGCTTTCCTTATCAATGCTGCTTTATCCATCCTTCTTATGATTAAAACTCCTTGAATCCATCCTAACAACCAGACGTAGTTTGGCTTGATAGGAAAGCCTTGAAAAGGGTGCCTGTAAACTACTCAACCTATCTAAGCCCAAGAGCGTGTAGTTTGCCCCTTGGCCCCAAGCGGTAGGAACATCCAAACTAAGACAATTCCACCCTTGGGGTGGCCTACTTAGCATGGGAGAGCCCATAAACTGCATCTCCCTAACTTGCTTCCTTCAACCTTACGCTTGATTGATTATAGGATAAAGACATACATTAATATATATATAATCTGTTCATTTTAAAGGAAGATAATCTAAGTATTGATCGATTACAACGGTAACTATGACTTATGCATGTGAAAGAATATAATATTTGTTAGATTCATTATCAAAACTTATTCATATAAAAACTACTGCACACTATCTCTATAATTCATACCAGATTGTATTTACTGTGTTAAATTTCTGTATGTCTTTAATTTTAATATTAAATCTGATCCTTCTAATATTCTGCAATATTTGTTGCTTTGAATAGTAAATGTATTTTTGAAGGTGATCAATGCTTTAATATTAAGAAGATGTTATTTTTGCTGATGATCCCCTTTGCCTTGAAAGTGTGTCCTCTTATATCCCCATGATAGGGGAAAAGACATGTCTATTCATTATGTTTTCCCCTTGGGAAGGGTCACGTCCCACTTCATATTTGGTCGCTGACCTTCATAACCAGCTGATGCTCTTTGGTGTTGTTTTGATAAGGCACATGCCCCTTTATAGGAATCACTGCTGTTTAGAAAAGTATAGGAACAATTAATAATATTTTCTCTTCTAAAATCGCCAACCAGTTTCCTTCTTTTTGGGATGGCGATCTATATAAATTTTATTTTATTGTTCTTCCTCTTCTTTTTACGGTGGGGGCATGACAATCCACCTTTCCCGAGATTGCTTGTCCTTGAGCAATTTTAAATTGGAACGATCACAGATCTCTGCTCCTTCCCAAGTGGCATTCTCTTCGGGTAGTCCCTTCCATTTAACCAAATATTCAAGAATAGTCTTGTTCCTTAATCTCTTCTCTCACATATTAAGAATGATTTTTGGGTCCAAAATCAACTTGCCCTTGTCATCCAATGGTGGCAATTCTGGACATGGGGAAATGTGTTGCCCTAATACCTTCTTGAGGCAAGACATGTGGAACACATTGTGAATTCTGCTATTTGCCAGCAGCTCCAACTCATAAGCAACTTCTCCTATTTTCCTCAAAATTTTGTATGACCCATAAAATCTAGGCTTGAGTTTCTCGGCCCCACTCATCTTGATTGATGACTATTTATATGGCCACAACCTTAAAAAGACCAAGTCCCCGATCTCAAATGTCCATCTAGTCCTCTTTCTATCCGCGTACACTTTCTGCTAGTTTTGTGCTTGACATAGGTTGTCCTTAAGTGTATTCATGATATCCACACTTATTTGTATAAAATCTTTAGCTCCTGGCATTCGACTCTTTGAACGGATCAAATCTCCAAAAGATGTTGCTGAATATCCATATAGTGCTTGAAAATGGCTCATCCCTATAGACTTATGGTAGGTGGCTGTAAATGTAAACAAATCTTCAATCAAATTGGGAGACTAAGGGATTTATGAAAATTCTAAGTGTAAGAATACTACTCAAACTTCTATGTTCAGATTTTCAATTTCCAGATTTGAATTTCTTATTTTGAATGTGCTGATTGCAGAACATTATTCGATTTCTATGTTTGCATATCAAAGAAGGATCCGCCATAAATAAGAGAGGAGACCCGCCCCTAAGAGGCACATCTCATGAGAGGACGTGTCTCCACAAGTGGAGACACGTCCACTCATGGGACGTGTCCCTTAGGGCGCGGCTTATGATAAAGTCGTTTATCATTGTTTAGTATAACTCATATATACCCTTCTACAAGGTGGCGGATGAGTAAGTAAATTCCGATTAATGAAATGCAGAATATAACATCATATATATAATTCGAATTTTATATGTATGCTCATAAATTCGATTAAATGTTTTTCCAGAAATATTTCAATATAAATGATAAACTTTGATCAAGTATGAATGACGATGATGCTTACAGCAATCGTCATTCATATCTGACTGAAGCTATCATTCATTAACACTCCCTCTTAGCTAGGGAAGATATTTCAAATCAAATAAGTAGAGATATCACCTTAACACGTGATATCTAAGACATGGTATGATTTCTCAATATTGTCAAGTCACATGACATTCTTCATAACATATCTTTATTATGGTATGTGCACTGACATCAAGTCACATGATGTCTACCATAATTCATGGCATATCCACGGATATAAATATCCACCATGATTATCTCTTAAGGATCACAATGATCTACAAATGATATCAAGTCCCATGATATCAATCAAAGTGTCCAAGAGATACTATCATGACATGTCCACAGATATCAAGTCACATGATATCTATCATGATAGTTTATCATTGTAGAGTCGTCACTTTACAATGTCAAATACAAGTGCTCATTATTAGAAAGATCGTCACCTTTCAATAATGTACACAGGGGGAGTAGGCCCATAAAGTCATGGAGTCACACACATGACAAAAGAGTTTACACATTAAACATCTTTATATATTAGTACAATTTATAAACAATTTGTATTTCAAACATAAATAACAAATTACATTTCAACCATACCAAGTTTCTTCCTGAAGTGCTCTACCTTGATTTGAGAGAGAGGCTTGGTGAGAATGTCTGCAGTTTGATCATTTGTACTAATATACTCCAACTGAATCACTTTCCTTTCCTCCATATCTCTTACATAATGATAGGGGATCTCAATATGCTTAGATCTATCATTTGAAGTAGAAGGAAATTCATGTGGCATTTCATCAGGATGCTCCCTCTGAATCTCAGGAGCAGGTTCCATTTCAGGTACTCTAGGGGAATAGGTTTCTGTCTCACTAGAACTTCTTGCCCTCTTGAATGCAATGTCTTCTTCAAAGATGACATCTCTGCTCAATTCAATTTGTTTATGCTCGGGTATGAATATCCTGTAGGCTTTGGAGGTTTCACTATAACCCACAAATACTCCCTTCTTTCCAGAAGGTTCTAGTTTGAATCTCTTCTCTTTGGGCACATGTATATAGACAGGACAGCCAAAAATCCTAAAATGACTAATGTCAGGTTTTATGCCGGTAAAGGCTTCTTCAGGAGTTTTGTTATCAAGATGAGAATGAGGACATCTATTTTGGATATAGACAGCAGTCCTAGAGGCTTCTGCCCAGAAAGAAGTTTCAATGTTTTGGTCAAGCAGCATTGCCTTAGCAGCTTCTACAATGGTTCTATTTTTTCTTTCAGCAACCCCATTTTGTTGAGGGTTGTATGCAACTGTGAACTACCTCTTAATTCCAGCACTCATGCAGAATTCCTTAAAAATCTCAGAGGTGTATTCTTTCCCATTGTCTATCCTTAAGGTTTTTATTTTCTTTCTAGAGAAGTTTTCAGTAAGGGCTTTGAACTCTTTGAACCTTTTAAGGATTTCTATTGACTCTTTACACTTAAGGAAATAGATCCAAGTTTTCCTAGAGAAGTCATCTACAAATATGACATAGTATAGAAGTCCTGCTTTAGAAGGTACAGACATGGGTCCACATAAATCAGAGTGAACTAGTTCTAACACATTAAGGGTTTTACTCAGGCTATTCTGAAAGGATCCCTTTGTATTCTTTCCTAGGGCACAACCTTTACAAGTTCCCTCATGAGATGGTTTTAGCTTGGGTAAGCCTGTAACAAGTTTTTCCATAAAGGTAGGGCACGGAAATGAAGGTGTCCTAATCTTCTATGCCAAATTTCATTTGTATCAACAATGTCAAGGGTAAGGGCTTGTTTAACCTCAGTGTATAGTTTGTAAAGGTACCCTTGTCTTATGCCTATGGTTAGAGCTTTCTTGATAGATGAGTTCTTAGGCCATACTAGAACTTTCCCATCCATAAATGTAACTCTGTAACCATTGTCTTCAAGGGCAGAGATGGATATAAGATTTCTCTTTATTCTAGGTACAAATAAGACTCCAGTGAGTTGCAGAGAAACCCCAGATTTCAACTTGATGGAACACGTTCCAACCCCTTTTACAGGGTATGCAGAATCATCCCCGATGGTTACTTCTTCATCAGACTTTTCAGTCATAGAGTCCAAGTGTTCTCTGAACCCTGTGATGTGTCTGGAGGAACCACTATCAATTACCCAATTTTGAGTGTTGTCAGATACTTGACTAGAAAGGGCTGTATAGAACACAAAGTTCTCAGATTCATGATCTGGGTTTGACTTTCCTACTTTGGCAAAGGATGCTTGTTGTTTAGTTCTATCAGGGCATTTCATTGCATAGTGGCCATACTGATCACATCTAAAGCATTGTACTTGAGAGATATCTTTCTTCTTATAAGATTCCTTTCCATTGGAACTTCTCTTTCTTTTAAAAGATCCTCTCTTGTAGGAGTTTTTCTTACTCCTCTTATTAGATGTTGTGTGGAGAACATGAATGTCTTCATCTATGTGTTTTGTTTATTCTCTTTTGTGGAAAGTCTTGTTTCTTCTTGAAGGCAGTCAGTTCTTAGCCTGTCAAACTTAGGGAGTTTAGATCTCGCACTTATTCCTTGAACAAATGACTCCCATGAGTTTGGTAGGCCTCCTAGTGCAATTAGAGTTAACTCTTTGCTATCAATCTGATATCCAATTGTGGATAATTGATCCCTTAGTTCAATAATCCTCATGAAGTATGCATTAATGGACTCTCCTTTGTTTATTTGTGCATTGTTGATTTGCCTTTTTAATGCAAGAGTCCTGCAGGTGTTGTTAATCTCATAGGTACTCTCAAGAGATTTGTACATATGGTATGCAGTTTCATGTTTTGCTAAGATAGGCACTATATGATCCCTAACTGCATCTACTAGAATTTTCATGGCCTTTTCATTGTTTTCAACCCATTGAGTTTTCTCAGGTTCAGCCTCTGGTTCCTTTTTATTTTCTTTCACAAGTGAGTCTAGTTTATTCTCTCTAAGGATCATCATGATTCTAAATTTCCATGATGTGAAGTTGTTTGCTCCTACAAGGCGATCTTCAAATCTGATCACACTTGACATTATGAAGAATGTGATGTGAATTCGATTTTAGAAAATACGAATTTTCTAGAGCAAACTGATTTTAGACTTGTTTTGGATTCACACAACTTGGCTCTGATACCATGTAAATGTAAACAAATCTTCAATCAAATTGGGAGACTAAGGGACTTATGAAAATTCTAAGTGTAAGAATACTACTCAAACTTCTATGTTCAGATTTTTAATTTCCAGATTTGAATTTCTTATTTTGAATATGCTGATTGCAGAACATTATTCGATTTCTATGTTTGCATATCAAAGAAGGATCCGCCATAAATAAGAGAGGAGACCCGCCCCTAAGAGGCACGTCTCATGAGAGGACGTGTCCCTTAGGGCGCGGCTTGTGATAAAGTCGTTTATCATTGTTTAGTATAACTCATATATACCCTTCTACAAGGTGGCGGATGAGTAAGTAAATTCCGATTAATGAAATGCAGAATATAACATCATATATATAATTCGAATTTTATGTGTATGCTCATAAATTCGATTAAATGTTTTTTCAGAAATATTTCAATATAAATGATAAACTTTGATCAAGTATGAATGACGATGATGCTTACAACAATCGTCATTCATATCTGACTGAAGCTATCATTCATTAACAGTGGCGTTGTAGGAATAGTCTCCCAAATGTAGCCATTTAATCCATGCATTTTGTTGCTTGGTGACATAGTTCCTTAAATACCCCTCTAACCATTTATTTACAATCTTTGTTTGCCCATCTATTTGTGGATGATAATTGGTGCTGGGGGTTAATTATGTTCTAGCTAATTTGAATAGTTCCTACCAAAATAGGCCAAGGAAACAATAATCTCAATTGCTCACAATGTTTCAGGGTAGACCATGTAATTTGAAAACTTCTTTAAAGAAAACTTCTGCCACTTGTGGGGCTCTAAAATCCGTTGATATGGCCACAAAGTGTGCATATTTGGTTAGGTGGTCTACCACCACATAGATGCAGTCTTTGCTTTGTACCTTAGGTAATCTTGTTATGAAGTCCATAGAAATGCTTTCCCACTTTTGATTGGGTATAGGCAGGGGTTGGAGAAGTCCTGCTGGGTATGTATGTTCCTCTTTATTTCTCTGGCACACCATGCATTCCCTAATATGTTTTAGTACATCTCCTTTGAGGCCCTTCCAGGAGAATCTTTCCCTGATTTGTTTGTAAGTCTTGTAATATCCTTGATGTCCAGATGATGGGTTGTCATGGTATGCCTTCAATATTTTTTAAAAACTTTGACCCTGGAGTGATGTATATCCTGTTTTTGTAAAGAATGAGACCATCAATAACTCGATATCTTTCATCTTGTACCTTTCCTTCTATTATGTCA
This sequence comes from Sequoia sempervirens, assembly GCA_007258455.2. Taxonomy (NCBI): domain Eukaryota; kingdom Viridiplantae; phylum Streptophyta; class Pinopsida; order Cupressales; family Cupressaceae; genus Sequoia; species Sequoia sempervirens. The sequence goes on along the minus strand of VDFB02164911.1, from coordinate 4,410 downwards.
TTTGAGAATGCGTCCTTGGCATATTCTGTAAGTATGGAAGTCTTCCATTCCGTGGATACTGTTGTCATGGTACCAAGGTGAGGCCTACAATATTGTTTTTTCCCTTCATGTATGATGTCAAAATCATATGCTTGTAATTTGCTTACCCATTTTTGTTGTCTATCATTTAAGTCTTTTTGGTTTAGAAAGAACCTCAAACTATTATGATCAGTCTTTACTACAAATCTCCCACATATTAGGTATTGTTTGAATTTTGCTAGGGCATTCATGATTGCTAGCATTTCTTTGTCATAGAGGGAATATGTTATTTCTATTTCTTTGAGTTTTCTACTCTCGAAGGTAATGGGGTGCTTGTTTTGCATCAATATTGCCCCAATGCCTTCCCCCGAAGCATCACAATATAATTCAAAAGGTGAAGAAAAATATGGTATTACCAAAATGGGACAGGAACTCATCACCTCTTTGAGTCTTTCAAAGGTTGCTTGTGCTTCTTCATTCTAGGTAAATGCTCCTTTCTTGGTCAAATTGGTTAGGGGAGCAGTCAATTTTGAGAAGTCTTTGACAAATCTCTGATAATAATTGCAAAGTCCCAAGAAACCCTTGAGGTGTGTTAATGTTCTAGGTTTTGGCCAACTCCTTATGGCCTTAATCTTTTCTTCATCCACACTTACTCCTTGAGCATTGATTTTGTGCCCTAGGTACAAAATCTCTTCCACCCCAAACTCACACTTGGATAGTTTGGCAAATAGTGAATGTTGCTCAAGTATTCCCAACACTTTGTCTATATGTCTTAGGCGCTCCTCCCAAGTTTTGCTATAGATTAGGATATCATCAAAGAAGACCGATAGGAATTTCCTTAGCTGCCCTCTAAAGATATGGTTCATACATGATTGGAAAGTGGCAAGGGCATTTGTTTTCCCAAATGGTAGGACAAGAAATTCAAAATGACCATAATGGCACCTAAAAGGCTATTTTGGGTATATCTTCTTTCCTTAGTCTTATCTGGTGGTACCTTGATCGTAAATCAATTTTTGAGAAGTATTTTGCCCCATGAAGCTCATCGATTAGTTCATCAACCCTTGGAATGGGGTATTGATTTTTTATTGTCTTTTTGTTAAGCGCCCTATAATCAATGCACATACTCATAGTCCCATCTTTCTTTTTTGCAAGTACAACCAAAGAGGCAAAAGGGCTAGAGCTAGGTTGGATATGCCCCATTTCTAACAACTCTTTTATGGCTTTTTCAAAATTTTCTTTGTATTTTCAAGGATGGCGGTCAGGAGTGGTAACAATAGGTTTTGCTCCTTCCTCTAGCTCAATGGAGTGCTCAAAACCTCTCTTTGGTGGAAGTCCCAGAGGGATGTTACTAAAGACCTTCTCATGTTTGTTCAATAGTGGTTGTATGCCAACATGAATTGATTTTCCTTTAATGGAAGACCTGTCTAGGATTAAACATTGGGCGACCCATTCCACTTGTCCATGCTTAAAAGTTTTCTCCATCCTTTTGGATGATATTAACCTCGAGGACCCATTCGATATTCCTCGTAAGAGGACTTCTTGTCCATTATGCTGAAAACTAAATTCCAATTTTCGAAAATTCATGAAGAATCGTCCCAATGAGTGCAGCCATGGGACACCCAAAATTGCATCAGTGTCCCCCATGTTTACAATATAGAAATATTCTCTGATTGAATGCTTCCCTAATGTGAGACTTAATTGTGAAACCTTTTTTGTGCAAGGGGTGGTAGATCCATCAGCCAAGGTGACATTGAATCCCTTAAAATCTTCTATTTCTAGTTTCATATTTTTAGCTAAATTTTCATCAAGAAAGTTGTGGGTTGCCCCACTATGCACAAGGGCATCACTTTTTTCCCCTTAATAACACCCCGAGTTCTAGAAGGATGAAGTCTTGATGCCTTGGAGATGGAAGCCAAGGTTCCATGCTCTTCTTCCCCTTCATCGTACCTTATTTTCTTCTTTGGGTTTTTGTCTCTTTCCTCCCTTGCTTCTTCATCGGATATTACTTCTATATTATGAGCTTGGCTTCTTTTCCCACATATGTGCCCTAGTTCCCAATTTTCTTTGCATTTGAAACACAATTTTTTCCTTTTTAGGTCCCTTGGGTTACAAGTATGTTCCGTATTCGATTCCCCCTTGCATTTGTAACACGGTTTCCTCTTTCTACCCTCATCTTGTTTATAGATATGACCTTGCTCCCACTTTTCTTTACTATTGAAGCATAGTCCTTCCTTTTGAAACCTCTCATGGTCATTTTTAGAAAGAAAGGTGTTTTTATGTTGGTCTTTCTTATAGGGAGGTTTTGTGTGTGCATCCCTCATTTTGTCTTTTGAGGATGTGTCCTCTAGTTTTAGGGCTTTATTAATTGCATCTTCAAGGGAGTTAGGGTTTAAAGCACTTACCAATCCTTGGATTAAATCCTTTAACCCTTCTACAAAATGGTAGGTGAGCTGATCCTCATCAACCCCTAGAACCCTAACTGAGATCCTTTGGAATTTTGCTATGTAATCCTCAACTAATCCATGTTGCTTAAGTTGAGTTAATTCTTTAAAGTCTTTTTGTGGATGCTTTCTATCAAATTGTTTATTAAGTTTTTGTGTGAATTCATCATAGGATGTTACATTTTGGTGCCCTTGGGTGTGGATACCATGATGCCACCACTCGTGGCCCAAACCCTCTCGATGTAGGATAGCAAATTGTACATCTTGTTCCCTTATGGGGCTAAGGTTCAAATCGGTGTTTAATTTTTGAATCCAGGAATATGCTGTGACTTTTCCTGACCCATCAAAATTGGGTAGGGGTTAGTTTATTTACTTTTTGTCTTAAGTTCTTACTAGGCTCTCTCCTACAATTTTTTGTTACCTCTTGTTTCTTGGCTTCACAAAAGTCCCTAAATGGGATGTCTCCTAACCTCAGGGTCCAAATTTGAATAAGCTGTAGCAATTTCGTTAGTGTTAGAGGGGGGGTGGATTATTTTCTTCTTCCTCCACCGGTGTTCCCTCCCTAGGTAGGAACGAGGGTCTTGGTAACTTAAAGGCGTTAGACATGTCAATATTTTCTGAATGATTAGAGTTTATATCTTTTCCATTTGTATGGTCAGATCTACAAGTATTACCCATGTTTTGTACGGCTTGGAGAAGGACTTGGGTTGTTTCATTTTGTTCCATCAATGCTTTAGTTGTCATTTCCACGAATGATCTCAATTCATTTTCCATTGGCTCACCCATGTTATGGTTTGGAGTGGGGTTGAGGTTTGTTACAAGTTTCCTCTTTTCCCTTTCCAAAGCTCTTTGAGCCCTTTGATTTAGTTGCATATATTGTTCCTAACCCTCGGGATGGCAAAACGTTGCGCTGATACCAATTGTAATGTCCCCTTTTTGGATATACTTAGATTTTGCCCTAAAATCACAATTTTAATCTAGTTAGGGTTATAACTGTTTGCCTACGGAATGGGATTCTAATCTGACGTACTACTGGCAAAATTGTAATATGCAGAACATAGGATAAAACAGTAAACGGAAAGATATCATAGTGAAATGCCAAAAGCTTTATTCATTCTCAGGAAATAACATGTACAAGAGAGTATCACAATGCTTACACCATAATTCATTCAGAATCATCACATAGTTCCCCCGACTATTCCCACCCGACTACATATAACGCTCGGCGGTGGTTAGACAACCAACCGACACGACGTTTCATAACAACATTACATTAACATTAATCTGAACATGTTTTCCCGAAAGTACATGACATTATTATTCTTTACTAATCTATAGTTTTATTAACCATTGGTCGACTACGACTACGGCCGACTACGACTACGACCGACTACGACCACGGCCGACTACGACTACGGCCGACTACGACCACGGCCGACTACGACCACGACCGACTACAACTACGGCCGACTACGACTACGGCCGACTACAAAGTAAAGATATACGACTAACATCATCCCCCCCAAAAAAGAAGTCGTCTTCCAGACGACATACATACAGCAAGATAAGATCCAGCGAAGTGGAAAGTCGTCCACGGATGCGGAATGGCGGTGGTGGAAAGATACTTTCACGCTTTCCTTGACCTCGACTCCCTAAAGATGCGTGTGCGGCAATGCGATACGCGGTATCACCGGCTTTGTCTACCCGAGCGTGTCGAAGCGCAACCTTCAAAGAGTGGTCATCGGGAGTGCTTCGCCACCATTGCTTGCACTCGTTGCCGGTCAGGTTCTCCCATGTCATCGTGTCAATATCGGCATCCATCTTTTTTCTCTTCGCAGCCGAGGCTACCTTTGGCTGGTGCTGCATCGGTTTCTTGCCCTTGTCCATTTTCCTGTCAGTTTGGCGATTCCAGCCGACTTTATAACTCTCGAGACTGCTGAAACTATCAAAA
>VDFB02164910.1:72223-171309 GCA_007258455.2 Sequoia sempervirens | reverse complement strand
ATTTTTCAAAAAAAAAAAATATCATCTTCTATTTTTCCACATGTGTAGAACAAAGAGCTTTATTTTTAGTGAAAAACCTATGTTTAATAAAACTAAAAAAACAAATACATAATAAAACCAAAACATATTAAAATTATATTCGTTGGATAACTCATTTTGAGGACTACCATCATCCAGTTGGGTCTGTGAAGTCTACATTTTCATCCTCAACCCGAGATTTGAAGGGAAAAATTCTGGGGTTTTTTGGTGCTAGAGGGTGAGAAGGGGGGAAAAGGGGGGTTCAAGCAAACCCCCTTTCCACAACCATTTTCTTTGCTTATTTTTTCAAGAAATGTGGGACCCAACATTTAATGGGTTCGGCTTCGGCGGGGTTCTATGAACCCCTTTAGGTTCGGGCTTCTAAACCAAAAGTTCGTTCAAACCCCCCAAAAACCATTTTTTTTGCATGGGGTCATTTTTTGCAACTTCTCCTCTCTCACTAGAATTTTAAACCACTTTTGTGGGTTTACCCATGATGAGGAGACAAAGGATGAGCAGAGTCAACCTATGAACGAGGGTAGTGATAGAGGTGAGGCTAGTCCTCCTAGACTTGAGTGGAAAGATACAATTACCACATGGGTTACGAGGTCACAATCAGCACGTGTTAGTGTCCAACAACATGGGGAGAGTAGCAGGGCTTTTGAGATTCCTACGGATCATGCTACAAACCCAGGTGATAATATTTATTGGTATACCTTTTTTTTGTATATCATGCTCATGTATATGTATATTATGATAATGTATACTAATTATTCTTATGGTTTCTATCTCACAGGGCCTGTGATAGATCCTAAGGACCTCTTTCAATGTGTGGTTGCCAAGATAGTGTCACCCCTTGCTATAGATGAAGCTACTTTCACAAAGTACATGCCCCCACAATTCGTGGTGTAGTACATGGACCTGTTTGTGTCTTATGTGAGGCTCAGGGTTGTATTCGATAGCATATCCAGGCTTGTTGATCAAGCTGAGGGTTGGGTATTAGCACTAGAGATGGAGTTAGAGGAGGCTCGAGTAACTCGGAGATCTGAGAGAGAGGCTATCTTACAGTTAGAGGTCGAGTGACTACAAAGAGAGAATGTTAGAATCCAAGCAGATAGAGACTGTGCAAAGCGAGAGTGTGTAGACACATTGGTACGCAAGGGTGAAGCACATGGGGCACTACAGACTATGCGAGAGATGGCTACCATGAGTAGATCCCAATCACACACCATCGCCTCTCAATGGGTGCGCACACCAAATCCCATGGGATCCAGTAATCATAGGCTATAGTGACACTATACTATTGATGAGATGTATTAATATATATATATATATATATTTATATGAGCATCTTTGTATTTTATATTTATATGTTAGATGGCCATGTGATTTATTAAATAATCTTTGTTAAACTATTCAATAAATATCTCCATGATCTAACATGTCTTTCTTAATCTTTCTTAGATTTATGAGTTAGTATGTTATGCTAAATTAAATGCATTCATGATCTAATCATAGAATATTAAATGCAAATAAGGATTTAACCTAACATAACATACACCATAAAGTCTAAATAGCATGACACCTAAAGTAAGAACCCAAAAATAAATTAGACCCATTACTCCATTATTCAACACACATAAAACTAGGTGTCAGGAATGAAGCAAGTGCGAGAGACAATGGCATACTACCCATTAAATCTAACAACACTGCTTTACAACTCATCCTATTTAGAAAGGATAGGTATAATACCAACGCAAATGTGTGACATTGGTAGGTTCCTTAAGAGGTTTACCGTCCATTTCGGATATTAGGTATGCTCCAGACCCATAGCTTTCTTCAACTACATAAGGTCCTAACCAATTAGGGCTAAACTTTCTTTTCTCTACTAGGTTAGCATTGATGTTTCACTGATTCTTGTATAGCACCAAATCACCCTTGTTGAATGAACGAGGGATGACATGTCATTATAACTTTGTTGCATTTCCTTATGGTAAGCTTGAATATGTTCAAGGGCATTGATGCGCCTTTCATCGAGCATTTAAAGTTGGTGTAGTCATTGTTCCCTATAAGTATTATTGTCAATTAGCCCTTGAAGAGAGATTCTTAAGGATGGAATCTCTAACTCCAAGGGAATAATTGCCTCAGCACCATAAACAAGGTTGCAAGGTGTGTTTCTCATTGATGTTCTGATACTAGTACAATAAGCCCATAATGCGTATGCTAATTGTGTATGCCAGTCTTTATTATGTTTCTTCACTATTTTTCTTAGAATTTGTTCAAGATTTTTGTTAGTTGATTCAGCTTGTCAATTAGATTGTGGGTAATAAGGCATTGAAAATCGATGTTGTATATTAAATGTTTCCAAGAACTTCTTCACATCATTATTCTTAAATGGTGTCCCATTGTCTAAAACTAACACGGAAGGAAGTCCAAATCAAGCAATAATGTGTTCCAATATGAAATGACATATTACATTGGCGGTTGTTGAACGCAAGGGAATGGCTTCAACCCATTTCGTGAAATAATTCATTGTCATTATTATAAACGTATGTCCAGCAGATGAAGGTGTAGATATTTTTCCAATAATATCCAAACCCCATACTGAGAATGGCCAAATAGGAGCTTGTGCATGAAGCTCGAAGGAAGGAGCATGAATTAAATTTTGATGCTCTTGACATTTATGGCATTTCTTAATGTATTTGAAGCAATCTTGTTCCATAATTTTCTAATAATATCCTATGTGGATTAGCTTTTAGATTAATTATCTTCCTCCAAAATGCCCCCCACAAGCACCTGCATGAGCTTCTTCAAGTGTTATAGGGATTTTTGATTGTTTGAGACACCTAAGCAAAAAGCCATCAAAGGACCTTTTATATAAGATGTTCGCCAAGATGATATATCTAGATGCAAATTTTTGAATACAAGAGTGAGTGTTTTTATTTTTGGCTCAGGAAAGGTACTGTCTTTCAAATAATTGAATATCAGTGCATACCATTCACTAGAGTATTGCATAGTAGTTATCAACACTTCTTTAACCTTTTTGAATCTATTGCTAGTTCTTTAATTGTATGGAAATGAATGTGAAATCAATTGAGGTGTCATGAGGAGATATAAGGGAAGCTACACTTGCAATTGCATTTGCATGTCAATTATCTTTTTGTGGGATGTTATCAATGTTATACAACTCAAAATTCTCTAAGAGAGTCATCGTGAGATTCTTATATTTTGATAACTTGTCATGCTTTGCTTGATATGCTCCATTTATTTGTTTAATGATTAATTGTGAGTCACCGAATATCTTAATATTTTGGACTCCTAACATAAGAGTTGCATGTATGCCAGCAATTAAAGCTTCATACTCAGTTGTATTATTTGTGCATAGGAAATTTAATCAATATGACAAAGGAATAGGCTTGTTGGAAGGCGGGAGTAATATAACCCCTATACTGGAGCCCGTTCTACATTTTGAACCATCAAAGTATAATTCCCATAGATCTCAATTTCAATAGACATTCTCATAAGGGAAGGAGTGTTTATTTTGTGTTGCTACTAGTGAAGGAGCGTTGGCTAAATGGTCGGTTAAGGCTTGTCCTTTAATTGCTTTTTGTGTGAAAAAATTTAAGATCAAACTCAGTTAACATCATAACCCATTTTGTGAGGCGTCTTGATAAAAAAAAATTGTTAAAGAGATGTTTCAAAGGATAAAACTTGGTTACCACATGCACTTCGGCATTAAGAAAGTAATGTCTCAACTTACTAGTGGAAAACACAAGAGGTAAGCAATGTTTCTCTAAAGCAGTGTATCGGGTTTCATAATCAATTAACGTCTGCTTAACGTAGTAAACATGTTGCTCTTTATCATCAGCAACTTTTTGAGCCAACATTTCTGCGAGAGCAAGGGCCGATGCTGATATATAAAGAATACAAGGTTTACCTTGAATTTTTGGTTGTAATATCGAAGGATTAGAGAGGTATTCAATTAATTCTTGAAACACTTTCTGACATTCTTCATTCCACTTAAACTCTACTTCCTTTTTAAGAAGTTGAGTAAAAGGTAAGGTCCAATTTGCCAACGATGCAACAAAGCGAAGAATAGCTTAAATTTTTCCTTGCAAGCTACACAACTATGATATATTTCTAGGAGGTGGCATGTTTACGATAGCATCAATTTTCTTTGTTTCAACCTCAATTCCTCTATGCGAAATGATAAATCCTAAGAGTTTTCCACTCTCAACTCCAAAGACACATTTTTTTGGATTTAATCTCATATTGTACTTGCGAATGCATTCAAATATTTGTTGAAGGATTTTAACATTGTCTTCACAAGTCATAGATTTCACTAAGATGTCATCAACATAGTCTTCCAATATTTTGTGAATGTAATGATGAAATATCAAAGTTGAATATCTCGTTGATATGTTGCACCAACATTCTTTAATCCAAAAGGCATTACAACCCAACAAAATGTCCCCCAAGGTGTTGTAAAGGTTGTCTTATATTGATCTTGAGGATTAATGAAAATATGATTATAGCCTGAAAAATCATCCATGAATGACAAGAGAGTGTGACCCGCAGTGGAATCAACTATCATATTGATATTAGGAAGGGGAAAATCATCTTTTAAAGATGCTTTGTTCAAGTCTCCAAAGTCCATGCACATCCTAAAACAATTATTAGGTTTAGCCACCGCTACAATGTTTGAGATCCATGGTGAATATCAATAGGTCGTATAAAGCTAGCTTCAAGGAGTTTCTCAATCTCCACTTTAACCAACAAATCTATCTTAGGGTTCATCTTTCTTATGTTTTGTCTTACTGATTTAGCATTTTCTTCAAGAACTATGTTGTGTGTCACAATCTTAGGATCTATGCTAGGCATACCCGAATAAGTCCAAGCAAATATTTCACGAAAATCTTGTAACAACGTTGCATGACTCTCTTTTCCTTCCCAATCAAGGCATTTCCCTATTTGAATTACTTTATCCTCTTTAGATGTGTCCATTGGTATGTTGATTATGTCTCCAACAAGCAATACATTTTGATCATCTGATGGTCCTTCTTCTTCTTCTTCCCCATTGTTACTTATCTCCTTGTCAATAATGTCACAACTTTTTTGTGTATTATTATCATCGAGGGCTCCTCAAAATTTCTCTATAAATTTATTGCTTAGAAAATGTTATAAAATTTAACTCATTGCTTGTTGTATCTACCAATTCAGGATGTTTCAATGTAAGAATTGTTTTAGGAATATGCTTCAAGACATGATTGATGCTAAATGAAGGATTTTGTGATGCTTTTGAAGGACAATATCCAAGACCTCTTGTGTAGTCTTGTTGGTAGGGTTCTATAGGAACATGAATTCCTTGTTCATTTGTGCCACATCCTTTTCCACTATAGCCCAGTTGTTTCATAAGCTCATAACCTTTTCCATAGAGCTTCTTCATCTCTTTCATATTCGATGGTGGCTCATAATTGTTTGTGTCAAAACTAGTTGTGTAATTGTTACATGTTGAAGATTCAACTTGTGTAAGCTCTTTTTATGTTAACATTATTGTTTTCCCTTTTTGTTCTTCACTGTTGTTGATTTTGTATTCTCCCATGAACAAAGGTGTGAAATCTAACGAACCCCAATCATCTTCCAACAATTTTAATGTTGTTTCAATCTTTGTTGCTTAGTTATTAGAGGTTCTATCTTCGAGGTTGGAATTAATGTTTTCAGAGGACTTGGTGTTCCTTTTTCTACTTGTAATCAACTTTCAATCTTGGGATCAATTTCCACTTTGTACACCTTATTATTGTAAACATACTTCATTATAATGTGATGAAGAGTTGAAGGCACAACATGCATCTCATGAATCCACGGTCTTCCTAAAAGAAGGTTATACAAAATCTCATGAGGCATAACATGAATAGGAGTTTGTAAGGTAGCCTTTCCAATTGTAATAGGTAAAGTGATTACTCCAAGCAGTTGCTTCCCTATGTTGTCAAATCCTCAAATTGATAAGGAATAAGGTTGAATTTGTGACTTGTCTATGCGAATTTTATCCAAAAGAGTTACACTACACACATTAAGAGTTGATCCATTATCAATAAGGGTGCACTTAATCCCTACCATCTTCTAGATAACTATTATCATGAATGCACTTCATTTTTCTTTCTCACTTCCAAGGGAGGTAACTCATTTTGGTGAAAGGTAATATCGATGTTAACTGCATTCATTCCCTGAATGAGGGTTGCTACATTAGTTGGATTTGCACTAGGGGGAACCACAACTTGCTGCAAAGCTGTTTGAAGCATGGTGTGGTAACTAGGTGAAGTGTGAATAAGATCCCATAAGAAAATCTTAGTGTGCGTATTCTTAATTTGTTCAACAAGATCATACTCCTTTCCACTATGTGATGGTAAGTGAGGAGCACTAGGAAATATAGGATTAAGCAATGGTAACAAAATAGGATTAGGTTGAGGTTGTCTATTATTCCTTAGGTTGTCTATTATTCCTTGTGTTATATGTATGAGCAACATTGGTATTATAAATCGATTGTGGTGAAACATTGTTCTTAGGTGATTCAAGGATAAGGATAGGTTTGTTTGTAGGTTGAGGTTTGTTTGAAGGTGGATAAAGGATAAGTTGAGGTTGAATGACATTTACTTCTCTTTGTTTAGGTTTGTTTGAACAAGCCTTAGTGGATGAACCTTGCGAGATAAATTCCTCAAGGGCTTCATCTAACATATCAAAGTCATCACTACTATAAGGCTTGAGGGTTATGCTAACATGGAAAAAGGGTTTTGAAATACTTTAAATAACCATGAATCTATGCTTGCTTAGGTTTAATGTTTTTGGTGTTGTGTTTTAATTTTCTAATGAATGTAAAATGAAGTCTACAATTAATAAAATGAAAGTGCAATAATCTATCTTTATGAATCAATGTAAACATGAACTATGAAAGTGCATGAAACAGTAAATTGACAGACTAAAACAACAAAGTAACTACAACAAATAGAAGCACATAAATTCACTATTTAACCTTGAAAACTCCAACCTCAAAATTCAAAAGGATTAAGACACTAGCAAGGGCATCTTGGTCCTGCTGATGTAATTTTGAAGTTCCAAAAATTGAAACAAACTTAGCAAACAACTCAGACAGGGTTCTGAGCCAAAAACCCACAAAGGGACTAAGACACCAGTAAGGGAATTTTAGTCCCAATAGAGGTATTTTTCAGAAAAAACAACAAAATCTAGATTGATGATAGTTTTTCCAGGTTGCCCACTCTGGGACTTGATGTTTAGAAATAGAAAACTATGCCAATGAATGCAAGAAAAAGTGACTAATGACAATGAATTGAATGCAAAGTTGAATGCAATTTTTTTTTTCAATTTTGAATGCAATAACAATGTTCCTAAATGCAATTAGGATGATTAACAATGCACTTTTGTAGTTTTTCAATTTAGATAAGATGATGCAAGAAAGCAAAAATGCAACCTATATGCACTTTCACTAATGCAAATATGAGAAACCCTAGATGCACTTTTACTAATGCAAGATGCAATGCAAGAATGAATGCAACCTAGATCTAGGGCCTTAGCAAACTTCAAATCAGAAAATGAATGTCCAAGATGTCGGGTTCAAAAAAATGAACCGTAGGAAAAAAAATGTTGGGGAAAAGGGACTCACAATACAAGAAAGGGGTCCCTAATCTTGGATTTTTCCCTATAGGGGCATGGTTCATTTAAGGAAACCTAAGATCCCAAATTGGATTGACTATCAACACAAAGGTGAGTCAATTCTCAACAAGGGAGACCTAGCAAAATCTTGGAAAGACAACTCAAGATTCAACTCACAAAACCTAGTAATGCAAGCCAAATAATGAGTATAAATGAAAAAAATAGATAACAAGTTAGGATGTATGTACTTGTGAAGTCTAGAAATGTGATAAGGATTCTAGAAATGCAAAAATGTTGTCAAAATATGTTGAGGAGGACTAAGATGCCCTTACTATTGTCTTAGTCCCACTACTATTTTTCAAGGAAAATGCAGAATCTTTGGATGTCGGAACTGGATCTGAAGGAATCTCTGAAAAGTACCTCCAGGAGGACTAAGATGCCATTACTGTTGTCCTATTCTTGATATGATTTTTAGCAATTTCGAAAGATGATCTTGAGGCTCAATGTCTGCAACTTCTTCTTCTCAAATCTCAGGTCCTGAAACTTCTAGATCTGGCATGTGAATAACCTGCAAAACAAAGGAAGTTTGATTGATTGTTTATGGGGGTTTTCCTTGGTCAAACCCCTTGTTTGGTAATTAAACCTTGATGAAAATGCATAAATCTAAAAATGGAAATGTGTGTGAGCCCTAATCTTAAGTGTGTTTAAGATTATGCAAGCTAGAACATGGAGAAACCCTATCCAAATTTGTTAGAATAGAATCCCTAATATGCAAATGAAAATGACCTACAAAGGAGACCTCAAATTACCCTAGTAAGCCATAAGCATGAAATTTACCTTCCTTGGGTTGAAAGTAGAACAATAATGGAAGATGGAATCACTCAAGAAAAAAGTCCTTAGGCTTGGAAGTATGGCTAGTTGCATCTCCCAACCTAGAATCTCTCATGATCCTCCATAGGCATGCATCATTAGTCTTTGGAAATACTAGATCATGACTTGAAAATGGACTTGAAAAACTTGCAAAAAAAAAAAACACTAGAAAGTTGTTCCAAGACTTCAATTCCTTGCTTCTTGAAACTCTCCTTCTTGTTCTTACTAAGGTGAAAATGGGTTTGAATCTTACTTTTATAGGCATTCCTATCTATTAACTCGATTATTAGATCCCAAAGGCTGACACAATGCCAAATTAAATCAAATATTTTCATTCTCATTCTTAACTCCCAAAAATAAAGCCCCCCAGGACTAAGACACCCAAGGTGGCGTCTTGGTCCCACTAGGCTTATTTTGCAATTTTAAAAGGTGGGTTGCCAAGATTAAAGGTTGTTTTGTGGATTTGGTCAAGTTTATAGTTGAAATATACCTCGGGATGCACCAAAAAGTGGGTCTTAGGGGCCCATAATAAGTGAACTAAAGGAAATTTAATGCAAGGGTCACTAAAATAGGTCCAAATTAAGTGTGAAAATGCAAAGGTATGCATTTTTCTACATTACAGTAAGTTAACATGTTAAAGAGGCATGCTCTTTATTGTTATTGATGTCATATTCCAACTATGTCATATGTATACAAAGATTTTGAAAAAAAATGTTCTTTCCATATCACATGTCTATTGACATTCATATATATATCAGAGCAATTTAACTATGCATTTATCTAGACCCGAATCTTAAAGATGAATAGTAATCTATTTTTCTTCAAATATCCTAGATGTATAAATAACTTCTTTCAACAAATAGTATTGGTAAGAAACCTTTCGCAAAATGTTATATTAACTCAATTGGGCATGCCAAGCACCCAATGTTACAACTAAAATAATTCAAATTAGCTTTAGCTCTAATATTGTCAATTTATTTTCTTACTACAAATAACTCGATCTGCCCATATGCTTTGTTTGTACCTTTAATCATACTACATTTGTACTCTTGATAGAGCAATGTTGTTGTCTACTATTAATATTCATTCAGATTCAAACCATTTCATTTATAAAATCTTAGAGTGGCGCTTATTTCATATTTTCTAAAATTTTCATGATCATGTATACTAGCACACTATAATTTTGTCCTGGTTTATATAGCTAATGGCTTATGCTAATAAGAAAAACTCATGACGTGTTCAACCTAAATTATATTCTCACTTAAGTGTGTAATTGTACAAAAGTTACATGATTAACAACCATAATGTGTACAATTAGACAAATGAAAAGAATAATGTGAATATGTGAATGCTAGTATTTTAATTTATCTTTTATAAGACTAAAGAAAATAATATATGAAATAATTTTTTATCTTTGAATTACAAGAAAAAGCTCATTGAAATATAAACAAATCTAAGAGTACTAAACTATTTTTTTTACATATATCTATCAAAGAATGTCTATAATTATGTGATAGACAATAATATTAAGAATAACAAACCATCACTAACTATTAGCATCTTCTCTGACCATAGTGGGACCCATTTTTTTCCCCTAACCTTCATTTTCTCTACAAAAGATTAGAATGTAAGCTAAGCGTCATTGGAAGGGAAAAAGTAAAACAAGAAGCACCCACTTTACAAAAAGGAAATTTTAAATTCTCTCTTCCATATCATACCTAATCCTAACAAACACTAATTTACACGATGAAGGTGCATTATAACCACCACCAAAACTATGCCTTATTACTCAATGCAAGTGGTTGACTTGAATGGTAATGTTGGGTCTTCCTGAGGTGGATAGCACAATGAGTTGGTTAATTTAACACATTACATGCCTTCAAGACATACACAAAGTTGAGATATAAGATTAATGTACAAATATAGTCATATGAAACAACAACATGGCTTTTACTCAAGCAAAATATGGTAGGGGAAGCGCCTCTCCAGATTTGTAATTAGCTTAGCAAGGACGATTTTGTTGCAAAGGATTGTTGGGTGAGGGGGAAAATCCTGATCTTACATCAATACATTAATTCATTTGCTACTACTTATTTAATTACTACCTTCCCTCTTTCCCACCTAGATCTTAGAGAAATTCAAGCAAATATTTTCGTGCATGAAAATTACAAGAGCTGGTGGGCCAAAGTTTCACTTTTGAGACCTGAGTTTGCCATGAGTAAATCACATTTTAGTTTTCTCTTGACTTCATATTTTAAAGGGTGTAGCACAAGAGAAAACTTTGGATTAAGTCACAAATTTGTTAAAAGTTTGATGGAGAGAGGAAATTAGTATATTTCCAATATTATTTTCTTTTATGAGGACCACCTACAATTGAGGGTTTCAACCTACTGATAGGACCAACTCTCTATCTTATAATATCATCATACCTAATATATAAAGTTATATATATTAGCAATATATCTATTAACAAGATCCATAGGGGGGCACCTACTAACTACATGCCTTCCATGTTTGACTCAGTAGTATACTCCACATCGATTTCCTTGTTCTCATCGCCATGCACTATTTTGTCTAGAAGGCTGCAGATAGTTTTTGTTCTTTGTGAATAATATTGAAGCAGTAGTTGTAGGAGACTGGTATGGGGCATGAAAACAAATTTAATTTGCAACCAGTATTTTCATTTAAGATTGTCTTAGGCTCAAGATTCTAATAAGTCTAAAACATTGATATTATTAAAGCTACTTTTTGATGCAACTCTTGATCAACAATCAAGGGATTCAAGATTGAATCACTCATTTTCTCTTTCCTAAAGCTATGTATGGTAACTAAAATATAAATCTTGCTAGATTTGATCCTCAAAAAAGGGTGATTTTTTTGTGTGGGGATGTAGTCGAGGGATATGAGGGAAAATTCCTCATATTCCTACTATTTCCAATTTTATTAAAGTTGGGTTTTCAGTATTTGTTTGGTCCAAAGCTGCCATCTAGTCACTATACTACTCAAAAACATGTCTTATATATTCAACACAAGGGAATGAGGGTGAAATGCTTTTCTCCATGTATTTCCAATAGGGACCATAGGGAGGAAAGGATAAGTTTGCGTTTAAAGGAAATCCTTTGGCTGAGATGTGTTACTAAAGCCAACGATACTAAAAGAATTTTGTTTGGCTAAGAAGATCCCTAGTCAACTCGACTAAGGTGAGAGTTACATATCAAAAACATATTTTTTTCAAATAAGAAACAAAAATATCTACTCCAAGAGATTTGTATTCTCAAATGAGATAAGATCTTGCATTGAAACATAACAACTTTCAATGTGGAGCCCCTGATTGATAGCCCCAAAATACATGATAAAGTGCAGGATATGGACATCAAAATTGAAGCCCAAAATAAAACAAGTTCAATGGCAGTCATTCTTTCCCAAAGAATGTCACAAAGAGTAAGGGTAAGAAATTAAAGACCTCTACATAACCCTGTACATATTGAAGAGGAGCTGAGGGACATAATGGATGCAAAAAAAGCATAAAAAATGGTGAAGCATCTCTTAAGCAACATGATATAAAGAAAATATATGCCACAACTTGTAATGGTCGTGGCCATTGATTTTTTTTAGCAGCTCACGAGCATCAATTTCATTGTTTTCTATGCTCTGATGTTGTTCCACACAATTGGATTGCAGAATAATGCCTCTATCATGCTTATTGTTACTGGGCTCTTCTTCTCCCCATGTTTTATGACTTTTGTTGGTACCACTTCACGCTTGTCAAGAAGTCCTAAAGCCTTTCAATTTATTTCAATGCATTGCAAAACATTTGTTGTAAAATACATATATTTGATATGTATTTAAGAACAATTTTGAGCGGTGTTAGAGTCGGCGGGAGTTAGGGCGGTGGCAAAGGTGGACAAAAAAATATCTTCACATTTACTACAATTTGATTGACTTCCAGTTAATTAGATTGATCTTGATATTGCATTTAATTAGAGATAGCAATCCAATCTACCAACAATCTACCACCGGTGAAAAGATTTAGATACATGTTCTTTAAATGCATTCACTCCTAAATGATGGAAGAAGAAAGAATATCAGCATAAAAAGACTGTATACAGATGGAAGAAAACACAATACTAGTAGAAAAAGGATTGTATACTGGCCGCGTGAAACTTGTTTCTGCAAGTTGTTTCTGGTGTCAGGCTTGCAAGTTGTATTTGGCGTAGACAAGGAAATCAAGGATATTTTTTTAGGAGATTAGACATGAAACAACTTTATGATAACCTCCACATGGTTTTCTAGCTAAGTTTATCGAGTAGAAGAGAGGTTTTGTGACTTGACAAGAGCAGTTACTAGCGTGAGGTAGGTTTCGACTCAACATCCATACTATATATTCATAAAATATGTTCAATTTTCATTGTGGGAAGTTGTGCAATTTTTCATATAAGATTTTGAGAAGGGGAAAGTTAGGGTGCACAACTATTGGATCCTCTCCCCTACTATTATGAGACTGCAAGAAATGCTAGACCTATGGATTGCACTTTTCACGTATGGAAATTTGCAAAACTTTAGGGAACGCCGATAATTATTATCCCTCTGTGTAATGATTTAGTTAGGAATACCTACGACAGATGTCATCTCGACCCTTTAACTTCTCCTTCACGCCAAACAACCCATGTCAACAATTCTCTATATATACAACCCACTCCCTACTGTCTTTCAGCTCTGTCATTGTTTCGCGGGCTTTGGTACATCACATCATCTTGGCTTTTTTGTATTTTTTGGTGTGTGCGAATGTTTTTCTAGGATTTTATCTTTCCTTACTATGTTATTTGCATGCAGCATACAGCAACAGGCAAGTCAGTAATCATGTCGTCTTCAAACAACAGAAACGCTTCGGGTGCGAAGGCCTCAAGGGGAGCCGAGGCCAACTCTGGTTCCAAGGGAGGACGTTCGGTGGCGGTTCCTGCGCCAGATAAAAACAACGGCAGGGCAACCCCTGCGAGGAAAGGCCGTCCCAGAGAGAGGCCTGTCAGCAAGTTTGAAGATCTGATAATGCACGGAGTAAAGCCATGGGATGATGATGCGGACGAGTTCTACGATGCTCTTGTAAAGGCTCGCATAGAGCTTGACAAAGAGTTGGACGCCATGGACGCCATGGATGCCAAAGATGCTCGCTAAATAGCTTGTTGTCGCTTTGCATTAGATAGTTTTCTCACGCATTTCCATTCTAGTTTGTGTTTTTAGTTGTTTTGAGCAAATCGCCTGTAAACCCCTTGTTTTTTTGTAGCGATGTGAATTTTTAGCTCTAATTACTGAAAATCGCAAGTTTGGGGGTTTTGTTTCTGTGGCGCTTTTGTGTGGTAAATTGTGATTATTTCAGGTTTCGTGCACTTTATAATATCATAGTCTTTGATTTCGGTTATGATGTAATTGCGTTCGTCCTCTGTTCATAGTTTTACCAGCCTTGTGTTATCATGGAGCTTTACATGAGGTTACTTTTGTTCCTTCCTCCTTTGGTGACCTAAGAGTGTTGAAATGAATTTGATTGTAGTAGCTGAGGTCTTGAAAACTGACTTGGCTATTTATTATTGTGCCATGTTTTTCAATGAGTGGAGCAAGCATTTGTTTACTGGAATTGTTCTCATTCTCAGCGAATGATCTACAGAATTTCAAAGTAGTTTTCAAAATGGTTTTTTAATTTTTTTCGAGGGTTTTAATCATATATGAGGGCAAATCTTTCCATTTCTTTCCACCGGGTAAAATGACGAAAAGAGATGCCCTATGGCATGATGACATGAATGTCTCAGGTTTGAGCGCCATTGACAACTCTACAGGCGCTTTCACCTATCCAGATCGAAGGGTCTGAATTACCAGAGGATTGGAACTGGTATTTGTAGGTGGCGTGCGCTAAAGAGAGCCTAGGTTAACTGCACCTAGATGAGTACTATATAAACTAGGAGTACGGAGTGATGTATGTGGACAAATAGGTCTTCAGATCTCATGCCTTAGCACGCGGTACCATCGAGGGGGGGCTTCACCACCATCTAAAAATACCACCATCTGAAAATATGGAGACACCGGTCAGCTGGTATTCGTAAACCGTTGGGATCTCTCCCACTCGCTTAGGCCGTTCTTAATCTACTTGTCTTATTAAACAGCAAGTTTTTGTTTTACTTTTTAATATTTGCAATGGAAATTTTTATCACTGGTCTTTTCAACTTTTCCTGCTAGGAGCGGATTTTGAGTCAAAAGATTAGGAAGATATTACAGATTCTATGGTGGAAGCAAGAAAAGGACGTTACGGAAACATATTATGGCCAATTTTTTTGAAAATTTACTTTCATAACCTAAAAATTATAGTAGTAATTAATATAACAAATGAATAAATAAAAATTGGGTGGGAAATGAGTTGGGAGGTAGAAATATGAAATTGTAGAGAATCTTTTAATATTTTTCAATAATTTTTAATAATGAGTTGGGCAGAAATAATGAAATTGTCAAGTATTTTAAATGTTTTTCAATAGCAGTAAGGAACTACTACTTGTGCATGTTAACAATATTTTTAACAATATTGGACCAATAGTTGTGACTTTAAAGTTGTTAGTGTTGATGATGACTATACATAATTAAATGAAATGTATTCCTTAGATCTAAAAATCAACCAATCATGTGCTGCCACGTCAGCATCCAATAAAACACGATGTAGATGCACAAGTATCAATTTCACTTTTTTTTTGGACTTTTTTGGACACCTTGACAAAAAGCATGTTGATGTGGCATCATATTTGATGATGTGGCCTTGAAACCTTAGTTAATAAGAAACTTTAGTTATAAGCAAGGGACTTGCCCTATAAAAAATTGGGAGATTTGAAATTTCCACATAAGATTTTGAGAAGTGGGAAGTTAGGGTGCTCAACTACTAGGTTCTCTCCCTTAGTTTTGATCAGCAATAAAAAATATGAGTCAAACAAATAAAATCAATAAATGAGTGGGGAGGAAGAAATGATGGAATTGTTTAAAGAAATCAATAAATTAATATTTATTTATATGTTATAACGTATTAATATCATAAAAATAGATAATTTGCGATTTTTTAAGGTTTCTTCTAAGGTTTAATGGAGGTTTTATTTATTTATTACAAAAGGGGTGTCCCCATGACCCAATCGAGCAGTTGTATCTTAGCCTGTATCTTGGGTATTGAGGTGAGTTGGGGCGAGACAAGTCCCTTGCGGGTGGGAGCCATTGCTCGCAAGAAGTCCCACCTCTTAAATCCAACTAACTTTGCTACTCGTGTGGGGGTGATGAGGTAAGTATATCTTAACCCACTTGCAAATGTTGGATATTTTGTGAGTAGAGTCTCGCGTGAAAGTGTGCCTTTTTAAGAGTTAAAGGGATTTTTTTCTACCATTTTAGAACATTATTACCCAAATTGCCTCTTTAGTGGGATTTGTTGTTTGTGTAGAGTCTAAGAAGTATTTGGTCCACCCTCAACATCGAGTTTGTGTGAGGTTGACCTTTCTAAAGACTTAAAGAGGTAATGGATATTCAAATTGGTCAAATCTTTAAGGAAAATGGTGTCTTTGATTCTTTTGAAGATTTAATTTTTCTAAATATTAAAAGTTGTTGATTTTCTCACTTTGTCTTTGCAAGTTACAACTTGCAAGTTTCTATTCGAATGAGGAGTCAAGTTAGAAAATAGTTTTTTCTACAGGTGGAGTTGTGCATAAAAGTTTTTTCTATTTTTGTGTTGAATTTGCATGGAAAGTGAGTTTTCAAAGAGTAGTTATTTTGGCAAGTGCATATTTTGTAGATTGGCATGTGGTGACAATTTGAAAACTTACCGTTGTGCATCTGTAGTGTTTTTTGGCGCTTTCCACGTTGCATCTTCAATTTTTGACAATTGATTTATAAATGTTTATTTTATGCATTGTGAGCTTTATATATTGAACACGTGTATTTTGGAGTAGTATGAAATTGTGTTGAGATATCGTCATGCTATTGAATTTACTCGAGAATTGTAACGCAGATAAACTCCTGTAAAAGCTTGCACTGCAAGTGTATTGTAATCGTTGTTTATAGATAATACATTGTTCAGACTTTTGGAGTGGGGTTTTTTTTCCCTGAAAGGGTTTTCCCCACATATATTTGGTGTTATGTGTTTTTATTGTATCTTTGTTTATTTTTACTTGTAATGTGCATCTTCTTTATTGTAATTGTTTAAGGGTTTGAAAATGTCAAAATTTGCACATTCTCTCCTCTGATAGATTAGTGTTGGAAGCTTTTCCGCATACTTGGCTTCCTTTCAATTGGTATCAGAGTCTAATCACCTATGTTTCCTATTGTGGGTTAAAGGGTTTTTTGTACTAATCTCATTAGAGTGGGAGCTTGTTGCATAAATTGTGTTGACCCTGTTGCAAGAAGATGGCAAGCACATTTAGTAGAATTGAGATAGAGAAGTTTACTAGGGGCAACTTTGAGTTGTGGAAGCTCAAGATGGAAGACATGCTTGTAGACCGTGACTTGTGGACAGTTGTTTTGGAATTATGCCAACAGGCTTGAAACAAGAAGATTGGGATTTGATGGATCAAAAGGCTAAGGGTTTGATAAGACTTTGTTTAGCTGATTTAGTACTCCTAAATGTTCATGAAGAGAAGACTGATGCACTTCTTTGGAAGAAACTTGCTCAGATTTATTAGGTTAAATCTCTGGTAAATAAGTTGTTCCTGCGAAAGATGTATTCTTTGCGGATGGAGGAAGGAGGATTTGTCTCATATCACCTAAATGCATTCAACATGCTTGTTGCCCAGTTGAACTCTGTTGGTGTTAAAATGGAGGAGGATCATTGCATGACTTTGCTGTGTTTGTTGCCGAATTCATGGGACCACCTTGTCATGGCTATTGGAAGTACCACTACCAACTTTAAGATGCATGAAGTTGTTGCGTCATTGCTATATGAAGAGATGTGGAGAAAATCTTCTGAAACAGCTAAGGAGGCTCTAGTGGTTCGAGGAAGAACGAAATAAAAAGGAAAAAAGAACACGAAGCAAGAAAAGTCAGAATCTAAATTCCATGGGAGATCTAAGTCTCTTGGTAAGACCAAGGCAAAATGTTGGAATTGTGCCAAACCTGGTCATTTCCTCAAAGATTGTAAGGAGGAGAAAAAGAAGAAAAAAAAGTCATTCTCTGATTCTAAATCTGATAAATCCTCTCTAGATGATGTAGATGCTTTTGTCACTGCCTTGGCAACACATGCATCGCAAGATGTGTGGCTGATAAACTCTAGTGCTTCTTTCCACATGACTTCGCATTGAGATTGGTTTTCTAAGTATGAAAGTTATGATGGTGGGAAGATGTACCTGGGTGATGATTCTCACCTGAACATTGTTGGTCGTGGAAGAGTCAAGATAAGGTTCCCAGATGGTAGAGTGAAGGGGATCGATGGTTTATTGCATATCCTTGGTTTGGCACGAAACCTTCTTTCTGTAAGTAAGTTGAATGATGTGGGTGTGCAAGTTGTTTTCTCGAATGGAGGATGCAAGGTGACAAGAGGAGCTATGGTGCTTGCTAAGGGTGTTCAGATAGGCACTCTGTTTCAGCTGGATGCATGCATAGTTTAGTGCAATAGTTCTTTTGTGGAAAAGAAGAAAAAAACTTCTGAGTCACTATCCTCACCATTGGAACCAACAACAAAGAAGACCGTTGCATCTACTTCTGATGGTGGTGCTTTCTGGGTACCCAAGGGTGCTCATGCCTTGGAGACGAAGTTACCTGTTGAGAAGACAATGCTTTGGCACCAAAGACTTGGTCACATTGGTGAAAAGGGTTTAAGAACCCTAAAAAATAAATGCCTTGTTGAGGGGCATGATGATTGTAATCTTGAGTTCGATTTTTGCGAACATTGTATTTATGGAAAGCAAATCCGTGTTCAATTTTATCGTAGTTCTCACAAATCTTCTAGGGTTTTGGACTATGTGCATTATGATGTTTTTGGTCCTGTGAATGTTCCTTCATTATCAAAATCTGTATTTTTTGTTTCTTTCATAAATGATTACAGTAGGACATTTATTTATTTTCTCAGAAGTAAATATTAAGTCTTCAGTCGGTTTAAGGAGTTTAAGGCCTTGGTAGAAAATCAGACTGGTAGAAAGATAAAGTGTTTGAGGATTGACAATGGTGGTGAGTTTTGTTCCGCAAAATACGATAAGTTTTGTATAGAACATGAGATTGAAAAGCATGAGACAACTCCATATATACCCCTTAACAAAATGGAGTTGCAGAGAAGATGAACAGGACATTGATGGAGAGGGCTAGGAGTATGCTAAGTGTAGCTAGCCTTGAACAAAAGTTTTGGGTTGAAGTTGTTGCCATTGCATGTTATTTGGTAAATAGATCTCTTACATCAACTCTTGTTGATAAGACACTTATGGACGCGTGGTCGGGCAAGAAGCCCTCATTGAGACATCTTCATGTGTTTGGTTGCGAGGCATATGCTCATGTGCCAAGGGAGAAAAGGTCGAAGTTGGAAAACAAGGTTGATAAGTGTATCTTTATCGGATATGATATTGGTGTGAAAGGGTACAAGCTTTGGGATCCAGTGGTCGAAAAGGTTCTCTACAATCGAAGTATTATCTCTAGAGAGATGAAACCTTCTTCCACTATTTTGCAATGTACAAAAGAACAAAAGAAAGATGTGGTTCAACTTCCTCTTGACTCTAAGAAAGTTGAACCTGAAGCCCAAAATGGACTTGATGATGAGGAGAACTTGAGAAGCTTTGGAAGTTCTGAAGAAGAAGAAAAATCTCAACCTTAGCAAGTAAGGAGGTCTATGAGAGATAGGCGACAACCTGATAGGTTTGCATATTCACCTGAAAGTTTTAGTTATTCATTGTTGGATTCTAGTTCTATTTTTGCTTTGATTGCTAACACTGACGAGCCTGGGACTATTAGGGAGGCTATGGGTATGAGTAATGTAGATTCTTGGATGAAAGCCATGGATGAAGAAATGGCTATGTTGAAGAAAAATGATACATGGGATCTAGTACCTTTGCTTGAAGGATGAAAACCCATTAGATGTAAATGGGTGTTCAGGAGAAAATTGAGTCTAGATGGCAGTGTTGAGAAGTATAAAGTACAGTTGGTCGCTAAGGGATATTCTTAGGTGGAGGGAATTGACTATGGTGATATTTTCTCTCCTATTGTGAAATTGACATCTATCTGATTCTTGTTATCACTTGCAGTAGCATATGATCTAGAAGTGGAACAAATGGATGTGAAGACAATGTTCCTTCATGGTGACTTGGAGGAAGAGATTTATGTCACAGCTAGAGCATTTCATGGTTAAAGGTAAATAAAATCTGGTTTGCAAGTTGAAAAAGTCTTTGTATGGTCTTAAGCAGTCTCCTAGAATGTGGTACCAGAAGTTCGATACTTATCTGTTTTCATTGGGTTTTCTGAGATCTAAATCTGACCATTGTGTGTATTACAAATCTGATAATGGTCGCATTCTCATAATTGCATTGTATGTAGATGATATGTTGTTTTATGGGAATGGTAGAAGTTTGATTTCAGATTTGAAGTCTCAGTTGTCAGCATAGTTTGAGATAAAGGATCTAGGTGCAACGAGGTATATTCTGGGGATGAAGATCAAAAGAGATAGAGCTAATAGAAAGCTTTGGTTAAACCAGAGCAAGTATGTGAATACAGTGTTGGAGAGGTTCAACATGACAACTTGTAGACAGTTAGTTGTTCCTATAATGCAGGGGACGAAGTTTTCTGTGGAGGCTTGTTCAAAATCTCCTATTGAGATGGAGGATATGACCAGAGTATCACATGCGAGTGTTGTTGTCAATCTTATGTATGTTATGGTCTGTACGAGGCCAGACATTGCCTAAGTAGTGGGAGTCCTTAGTCGGTATATGGCTAATCTTGGACGGGTGCATTGGGATGCTGTGAAGAGAGTGTTCAGATATTTGCGGGGTACTTCTAAGTATTCCTTATGTTTTCATGGTTATCCTACTGGACCTCGACACTCAATGAGTATTCGTGGATATGTGGATTCAGATTGGGCAGGTGACATTAACAGCAGAAGATCCACCAGTGGATATGTGTTCATGATGTATGGTTGTGTTATCAGTTGGATGAGTAAGCGGTAGGCTGTAGTTGTTTTGTCCACTACAGAAGTAGAGTACATGGCAACAACTCGTGCTTGCAAGGAATCCATTTGGCTTAAACATTTATGTTATGATATTGGTTTTGATACAGGGAAGATTACTATCTGTTGTGACAATCAGAGTGCCATTTTCTTGGCAAAGAATCCTACTTTCCATGCTAGAACGAAGCACATTGATGTTCAATTTCATTTTGTTCGTGATATGGTGGAAGATGGAAAGGTGAAGTTGGAGAAGGTTGACACCCTGGTAAATGTTGTAGATGCATTGATAAAGCTAGTGAGCACAAAGAAGTTCAGATGGTGTTCAGAGTCTATGGGCCTCATGGCCTCTAGAAGTTAAATTTTGTTACTTTCATTGGCTCTTCAAAGGTGTTCGACAAGTTGAAGAATGTTAGGAAAAAAAAGGTGTCTCAGCCTTTGATTTTTCCAAAGATTTGATTTTTTTAAATATTAAAAGTTATTGATTTTCTCACTTTTTCTTTGCAAATTACAACTTACAAGTTTCTATTCAAATGAGGAGTCAAGTTAGAAAGTTGTCTTTTTTACAGGTGGAGTTGTTCATAAAAGTTTTTTCTATTTCCATGTTGAGTTTGCATGGAATGTGAGTTTTTGAAGAGCAGTTATTTTGGCAAGTGCATATTTTGCAGATTGGCATGTAGTGACAATTTGGAAACTTACCGTTGTGTGTCTGAAGTATTTTTTGGCACTTTCCATGTTGCATCTTCAACTTTTGGTAGTTGATTTAGCAATGTTTATTTTATGCATTGTAAGCTCTTATATATTGAACACTTATGTATTTTGGAGTAATATGAAATTGTGTTGAGATATCATTATGCTATCAGATTTACTCCCAAATTGTAACATAGATAAACTCTTGTAGAAGCTTGCGTTGCAAGTATATTGTAACTGTTTACAGATAATACATTGTTTAGGCTTTTGGAGTGTGGGGTTTTTTCCCTGAAAGGGTTTTCCCCACGTATATTTGGTGTTATGTGTTTTTATTGTGTCTTTTTTGTTGTTTATCTTTACTGGTAATGTGCATATTCTTTATTGTAATTGTTTAAGGGCTTGAAATTGTCAAAATTCACACATTCTCTCCTTTGATAGATTAGTGTTGGAAGCTTTTTCACGTACCTGGCTTCCTTTCAAATCCATTACTCCCAACACATCTAGTATATTAATCTCCCAAATACTTGCTATTGATCCATTTATTTATTTCATATTAAAGATTGTCCACAAGATCAAAGATTTTCCATTGGCTTCTTAGTGACCTAAGCCCCCTACTTAGTCCTCTATTGGGTCATCACCTCTTGCTAAAGGGGAGGGTTGATCTATAGTGGTTAGCCATGAAGCCAATAACACTAGCTCTATCAAATCTACCCCCAAACTCATAGGGCAAGGGGTTTTGGTTTTGCATGTTTCAAAGCCCATCGAACATAATTGCAGCTTCCATAACTCAACTTGTAATTGCTTTGCAACCTTTGATTGGCCAACATCAACATACTTCCCCACTTGTGGTGGGTCAAAGGAGATCTCAAAGCCTTCGATTGGCCAAGATCAACAGAGATCTCAAAGCCTTCGATTGGCCAAGATCAACATACTTCCCCACTTGTGGTGGGTCAAAGGAGATCTTGAAGCCTATTTGGGTATTTGGAAGAACGCAAGGGGGTGAAAGCACAAACCTGTGACACTTTCAGCCAAATAAAGTAATCCAACCGGATTACTTTCGACCGACAAACTTTCTGCCGATACAGTTTCGGTCGAATCCACGGGGCACCCACATGGCACCTACGTGGCTCAAACTTTTTGGTCGAGTTACTTTTGGCTGAAATGTTATCGGCCGAAAAGGTGTCAGCACGCGCCCATCTGGATGGACCTGTTCGGTCGAGTATAGTTCGGCCGAAAAGGTATCGACCATAAGTGTATCGACCGAAAATACAGAAATAAAATCCAAAAAAAACCCCAGGCCCACTATTTGGAACGCTTGGGCGAAAGGACTGAGGGCGAGAGCTTGTCGGCCGAGGTCATCAGCAACAGCGACTATATTTTGCCAGGTTCCATCTGGGGCTTTACTAGATTGTTTGATTTGCCTTGTCTCTCGTTTGTGTCTAGTTTGAGAAATTTGTTTGCTGTATTCTTGGTTAGGGTTTGATTGAAATGCAAAAATGAAATTTTGTGATGGATATTGGCGGAAAGGTATTGAATATTGTGATGTTTGTGATAAAGTTTAAGGAAATATATAAAATTGGGCATTGGCAAACTTGTAATCCTTGTAATGGCTTGGCTGTGAGGACTCGTGACCTTTTCAAATTCTGAGTCATTTTGTGTTAAATTTTCCATGAAGATCGGTTCAAAATGCGTGTTTACTCCTCCAAATTTGAAGAGTTCAAACTTTTAGGCTCTCTTGCCTGTAAAACAAGAGAAACAGATAAGAATAGAGAAAAAAGCTTATTCGTAGAGAGACAATAAAAATTTCTATTTCTAAAAACAGAGAACATTTCTACCAGAGTGATTGTTGAACAATAAGTAGACCACTGAACATTTCTGCTAGTAGGGCTTAAATTTGATGGCTGTATGACCGTATTTAGAGATTTTTGCTGTAAAAAACAATCAAAATTTTAAGAAGATTGTATCAGATGAAAGGCGAGATTTTGGATTGACTGTCAAAATTTATATAGAATTATAATGATATATATATTTGATTTATATATAATTTTACTTACACTAAGGTATATCATAATGTTTTAAGGGCACCTTTGAATAGATAACCGTCATTAAAAAATTTGTTGAAAGGAAAGGTCGACCATCAAATTTAAGCCCTATCTGCCAGAGTGATTGTTGAACAATAAGTAGACCACTGATAATGAAAGAACCTGATTTGGAAGTTCCATTAACCTCTGAAGATACTCATCTCATTTTTGTGAATCTGATTCAACTTGAATCATCTGCCCTACCTGCAAAAATTAATGTTGTATAGAAGTTAGTCTAATATGCTTTTATAGAAGAATAGAAAAGCTGTGATATTTAACTCATTATAAATCAAATTTAGTTGCCAACATCCATAGTCATACAGATTCATAAAATATATGTATTCAAGATCAGCAATTGTTGTTGCAATGCCCTTCCATATATTGTTTATGAGGTTCAAATAGGTCCTCTAGAAGAAAAAGCTATGCACAGTTCTTCTCCCTTTGTGGAATTTTACAGAACCTCTGGAGCATTTATCATCCTTCATTGTCCTGATAGCCATTCTTACTTCATCCCTTGTGATGTTTTTTCTAAATCCATGGCTTCGTGGCTATAATTTTTTCTTCCAACCACTATCTCACATGTTTTCTCATTCTTCTCTATACATTGGTTTACCCAATCACTAGATAAAACATTCTTTTAGAAATCAGATATAGCTTTGCATTTTTTATCATAATCTGTATATGCTTAGTTATTGATCTGTATTTGCATTTTTTATCTCCAAAGTGAAATCTGCTATTCCATGTACATCCGTACTTTAAAGCTCTCAATGGAGAGGACAAATTTTTCTGAGCACAGTGTGTATCTTTGTGTTTTTACACCAGCTAGAATAAAATCAGTTTATCTCCAAAGTGAAATCTGCTATTCCATGTGCATCCGTACTTTAAAGCTCTCAATGGAGAGGACAAATTTTTCTGAGCACAGTGTGTATCTCTGTGTTTTTACACCAGCTAGAATAAAAGCAGTTTATCTCCAAAGTGAAATCTGCTATTCCATGTGCATCCGTACTTTAAAGCTCTCAATGGAGAGGACAAATTTTTCTGAGCACAGTGTGTATCTCTATGTTTTTACACCACCTAGAATAAAAGCAGAGGTTAATTGTGAGATATTTATGCAAAAACGACGATACCTTTCTCCAGTATCATCACAACTAATTCATGGTGGGTATGCTTTGCTAAATAGCTTATGATGGTGAATAGAAGACTTCTATCCAAGCATAGTGGAAGCCAAAGGCATAATACAACCCACATAATTTTTTATCTAATATTAATAATATTCTTGTGGGGTTATGGCGAAGCCTGTCATGCAATCCAATGTATAGAACTTCCATCAAATGTAACTTCAATGGTGGGTTCTTTCAAGTGGGAAAGTTGGGAAAATTAAAAATCAAAACGTCTTAAAAGCATCAAGTTTCCAAAATCTATAATAATCAAGTGTCAAGTTCATATTTCATGATCCATCATCAAAATGACAAAAAAGGAAGCAATCAAGAGAAAGAAAGAATCAAAACATCTTTTCAATTGAAAAACACTTTTTTCTATGAATGGAAAATAGCATGTTTATAAGAATCCTTTTCTTCATTATGGTGAACTTATCTTCCAATTTTGAATGGCTGATATGATCCCTTGGCTATTATAGATTTTGGACTTTTGGAGTATCTGCCATGGAAAAATAGCAACTACGTTATGTTCGTTTACAAATAGATGACTTTTCTCTCTCAAAGTTAAAAATAAAATGGTTGATTGCACGTTGCTTCAGCCTCATAGGTTCTCCAATTTTTTTTAGGTATTCCAACAATTTAATTTCAATGATATAAAAGGTGTCAACTTCATAAAATAGGAGTTCTGATTTCCTAGGTATTAGATTTAAGAGGATGTATTTGAGATGGGGTTAAAAGTTTCATTCACATATTTCTTAAAATTTTGCTATCACATATCATTCATATATAAGCTTATCAATATGAAATGATAGCTTTTACTATTTCACCACTTTAATTTCAATCATATAATAGACATCAACTTCATAGTTATTGTATAAGAAAATATGAGCTCCCATTTTTTAGGTATGAGATTTAAGGGTATTTTAACAGTTTAATTTCAATCATATAAAATGTGTCAACTTCATAGAATACTGTAGCTCCTATTTTTTAGGTGTTACTTTGTCCTTTTATATTGGGGTTTTTGAGATTTGTTGTGAAATCTCTTTATACACCTTAACTAACCTTAGCCAGTCCACTAGTGTTTCATTTTCAAATCTCATGTCACTAGTATTTCTAATTTTTCCAATTTGAAAGTATATTTTTAATCTTTATTTTGATGTATTTTGGTTGTACCACAAGTCAATTAGGATCCTAATCTTCCACCCAGGAGTGGTTTTCTAAACCTTAGCATGACCCAGACCAATGAGAATGATTTATATTCTTATGTGTATGTATGTATGTGTGTATGTATGTATGTATGTATGTATTATATATACATATGTGTACATGTGTGTATGTATGTATGTATGTATTATATATACATATGTGTACATGTGTGTATATATGTATGTATGTATGTATGTATATGCATATATATATGTATGTACATGTATGTATATGTGTATGTGCGTATGCATGTACATGTATTATATATACATATGTGTACATGTGTGTATGTATGTATGTGTGTATGTATGTATGTATGTATGTATGTATATGCATATATATATGTATGTACATGTATGTATATGTACATGCACATATATGTGTATGTGCGTATGCATGTATGTGTGTATGTGTGTATGTGTGTATGTGTGTATGTATGTATGCATGTGTGTACATGTGTGTATGTATGTATGTATATGCATATATATGCGTGTGTGTGTGTGTGTGTGTACATGTATGTATGTATATGCATATATATATATATATATGTATGTGTGTACGTATGTATGCATGTATGTACATGTATGTATTATATGTACATGTATGTGTACATGTGTGTATGTATGCATGTATATGCATATATATATATATGTATGTACATGGCACATATATGTGTATGTGTGTATGTATGTATGTATTATATATATGTGTATGTGTATGTGTGTATGCATGTACATGTATATATATATACATATGTATGTATACATGTGTACATGTATGTATATGCATATATATGTGTGTACATACATATGCCATGTATATACATACATATACACATACATATATACACACACACACACACATATATATATATGCATGTACACACACAGAGATATATATATATATATATATATACATGCACGTACACACATGCACTCCCACATACATACATGTGTACATATAGATATATGCACATGTAGATATGTTTATATTTTATTCCTAAGGAATTTATTTCAAAGAATTTTAACTTTATTACTTTAATATGTTTTAAGTTAGATTGAAAAATTAAGGAAATGTTAACCTTTTTATAATTTAGTGTTTGATTTAAAAAATAATTGATTACAAAGAAAGGCTAGATCATATGTGACCAATTGTAATGAAGAGTATTTTTTTATTTTGATCAAAATTTTAGTATAGAGTGGTTGAAAGGATAATTTTTTTTTTTCCATATTTACTCTTGGTTGAATATTACATGCATCTATGATTTAATAGGTTCACATAGCTCGATAGATATAAAGTTTGAACTAGATCTCATTAGATACATTTAAATTCAAAAATGTTTTCTAGTTTTGAAACTTGAAAATTTTACCTTTAATTTAAATATATATTTTTTTAGTTTTGAAAAAATTTCAATTTAAATTTGTTTAGTTCATTATGTAATTTTGTTTTAATGATATGCAGATCTCTATCTATTTATATATATCATGGCCGATGAGGGATCTCATCATTCCCCTCGTTCTGAGCGAGAAGCTCAAACTAGATCAAATATATTTCAGGATAGTATTGCTAGATTGGACAATGCTCTAAAATGTTTAGAGCAAACAATTCACAACTCCCCCAATTTGGCTAATCGAGATAGATTAGTCACTATTAGACAAGAGATTATTAAGATGATTGAGACAATTCGATCATACAATCCTTATGATGAAATCAGCATTGAACAGTTTTATTTTTCTCTTGCCAGGAGTGTTACTGGCACAGTGAAACATAGAGAAGTTGCCAAATTAGTTTTAGGTGAAAATGTGTTATCCATGTTCCCATTTTATAGAAGAAAAAATAAAATTAGAGGATATGTGGTTACGAGGTGTGAAGATCCTCTTGTTGTGCCATTCATATACCCTAGATGGTTGGCAACACATCGTAGATGGCCTCACAATGATGAGCTGCCATTGTATTTTGTCAAACAGTTATATGCAAAATTTCATTTACATATAGAGGTGGACTACACATCTTATCTTGAGCATGCTGGCCAAGGTAAAGACTGTTTTTCTGACAAACCACAGTTTAGACCTTCAAATTTTCCACCGCCTATGGACAAGAGGGCATTAGTTGGCCCAAACCTTTTGGTTTTACCAAAACGTTTGGAATTGGTAGCAGCAGGGGAGGCAGCAACAG
Organism: Sequoia sempervirens; assembly: GCA_007258455.2. Taxonomy (NCBI): domain Eukaryota; kingdom Viridiplantae; phylum Streptophyta; class Pinopsida; order Cupressales; family Cupressaceae; genus Sequoia; species Sequoia sempervirens. The sequence goes on along the minus strand of VDFB02164910.1, from coordinate 143,305 downwards.
GGTCCACTCAGAGTCAAATTTTTGAAAACATTGCCTCTATTACGACGCAAATTGATTAGATTTCATCTGATCGAGTTGGTAGATATTTATTACGCCCACAGATCAACCTTCCTCCCACTGAGGCTACATCTGCATCGTATGATCCATTTATTAGTGCCGATCTACCTACTCTTATAGATGTTAAGTATATGACCCACACGACTTTGCGTAATACTTGTAGACTCTCAATTTTGGATTTACTAGCAACATATCAGGTTATTAGTGAGGACCATGGGATTGCTCTTGACAAGGTACCAGACTTTATTAGACAACGATATCCTTATACATATATGAGCCACAGGGTGGCAAATGCAGCTCAGGATATTCCACATCAGCCTTCAGAATCCCATGCACATCATGTTTCTGTTGATCCTTTAGCTTGTCCAGGTGGTCGTCAGGATGTTACAGGTCACGTTGAGGCTACTGCGACACTTGATCCTGTCCATGGGATATATAGTCGACTTCTTTTTTCTACTGATACTGTACATGCTACAGAGCCCCCTACGATGTCTTTACATTCTCGTGATCTTAGTGACATTGGTAGAGCCATCAAGCAGGCACAATAGGTACTTTCAATTTATAATTTAAATACATGTATATATTTTTAAAATTGTGTTCTAAAAAAATATGTAATGCATTTTAAAAACTTCTAGGGGTTTAACTCCTGATTGAAATTGTGTACTTGAAAATTTTAAGAAGTATGGTGATTTCCCAGACTTTGGAAATTTGGAGCATGATGGCGATCCCATGCAGTATGCAGATGAGGTACATTTAAATTTAATTTTAAAAAACTAATTACTTGATACATTTAAGTTTGAACACATTGAACTCAAGTACATTGTAAAAATTTTAGATAATTTTACATATATATGTGTACTTGAACACATGCAGGGGTTGGGACGAGGCTCAGGACACAGATCGGGAGATATTGGATCGGGACATGGATCCACACATCTTGGATCAGCAGAGCGATCGGTCCATGGATCGAGGGAGAGGTCGAGGGAGAGATCGAGCCATAGATCTAATGATTCTATTCATACCAGACATCCCTCTCTTTGAGATTTGTTTTATAGTATTACATGTTTGAGATCATTAAATATTACATGTTGGAGACACTTTTTATGATTTATGTATTGAACATTTGGACGTGTTACATACTTATGTTTTATGGTACACATATATATACTTGTTATAATTTACATACATCACATTCATACAGTTATGTTTTATGGTTTGAATCTAGGTTTGTTATATATGTGCATTATTATGGTTTGATGAACTCACTTACATTACATCTATAAATACATCGTGCGTTAAATTAGTTTATGGTTTTATTTATTTAGCAAGGAACAAGTACCTTTATTTAAATTTAAATTATGGTAACTTGTTCAAATGCACTTGTTGTACATATAGATAACTTTACATTGTGAAATCAAAATGTTGGACTCCACTATCTAATGGTTGCTATTTGTAAATTTAAAAAGATGGACATGTACATGTAATTAATTTAAATAAATAGTTCAAATGAATTTGTCTTTAATAAATAGGTCAAGAAATAGAAAAAATTGAATGCAAATATGCTTGAGATTAATGCTATACATTTTAAAGTAGAACATAAAAATGCAATTGGAAATAGATGATAGTTAGATTGAATTCTTTAAAGCTCTAAATGTTCATTTTTAAAGTCAGTAAAAGTTAAATACATTTAAATTGTGCATATATCATGCTCTACATTAACCTAATTTCTAATTCCATATAATCTAATACACATGTTCATTTGAATGTGCATGCAAAGAATTCTTGAACTAGATGATGAGCTATACTTGTGTCAAGTTGAATGTAAATGAAATCATATATATATATATTTGAAAGTGTTCACTTAAGAATGAACCATATAATTCAAATAAAGCATGCAAGCTATAAGTGGAGTTGAATGTAAATGAAATCAAATTTCTAGTCTTGAAAGTTTAAGAATTCCATGTGGAACATTTATATATATGTAATTAGAAATTGATATATATATTTAAATCTTGAAAGACATGCACATTTAATATTAAATTAAAAATTGATGACAATTCTATATAAATTAAAAATTGATCAAGTAGATCTAGATCTTCCTGGATGACAATTCTATATATAAATTAAAAATTGATCAATCCATATTTAATTGTACTGGAAAGATGGACCAAATTACATACATGGTCTCAAGCTATACATGGTAAACAAAGCTAAATTGATGCCAAAATGTAGCTATCTCAAGCACCCCAAACACCATCACTATGATTCACTACAATGTTCATATATTCCAATGCACCTTAAGGTGAACAAGAAAGGCCAAACCAAGAGAACCTGGATACAATCTAACATTAACAAAATGGATAAATAATTTAGTTCTATACTTAAAAGATAGGAGCTAATATTCTTAAGCAAATTTGGATTTTAAAGATGAAATCAAATTATAAGGTCAAGTGATTTTTTATTAGGAGATTGGATTTGAAATGGATGATAGTCTAGATTAAGGATAAGGTCCCTAGATGTTGAAAACTTTGGGTGATGACGAAAGGACAATATGATGTATGGACTAGATTGAGACCAAGTAACCAAATTTTGATGTTCAAGTGATGCTTTTTTATTATTAAGGATGGAGAATGGATGTACGGTTGAGATGGATCTAGATGGATAATTTTTAAATGATTCTAGGATGAGGGATGCTTACCTGATGAAAATAATAAAATTAGGATGTGATGATTAGGATACATGAAAATCCAAATGATCATTTAAAATTATTGAATGTCGTGCATTAGTAATGTATAAAAAATAAAGAAAACTAGAGACAACATTTATGTCTAGATTCTTCACCACTCAAACACCAAATCAACTAGATAATTTTATACAAGTTTGTGGAGTTGAATGTTCAAATGAAATGAAAGATTTGAATGTGAACTTAAGAATTCCGCGGAACATAAATAAATTTAAATGCAAAATTGGAACATAGACTAGGTTTTGTACATATTGTTGCACATATATATATATTCAATCTAGCTCATGTATATAGGTGGAGTTGAACAAATATTTAAATTCAAAGATTTGAAAGTGAAAGTTTAACAATTCCATGTCAAACATAAAAATTTACAATCAAGGAATCTAGAGAGATGATATAAAGGAATTTCTAGAGATTCTCAAGAGTGAACTTAAAAGAATGAACCATGTCCAACATGTAAAAATGCAATTGGAAATTTAGATGATTTAAAGGAATTTAGGCAAAATGTAAATTAAAACATTTTTAAAGTCACTGGGTTTTGTATCAAGCATATATATGATCTAACATACATGTCACATTCTAAAAAAAAACCCATTCTAAATCATGTCACATGTCCAATCAATACAAATATATATTATCTAGATTTGGAGTCATAAATGTGTACACATGTATCCAAAAAACAACTTAAAGCTCCTGGTACATAAAATCTGGATCCTCTCTATCTTTAATTAGGCAACCTCCACTTTTGTTTGGCACGTCCTCTTTTAGGTAAAGTTTCTAAATTTATTTTTGTTGCCAAAACTAAGTGACTGTAATGTAGAACCTTTTGTCCTGGCCTATAATCAACAAATATAATACCATTTTTATCTATCTTTATTTGTTGATAATATGTGCCTTCAATAACGACTGATCCAATGGGATACTCTTGTCCATCACCATCTGTCATCGATTCGAACAATTTGCTTTTTGGTTGTGTACATCTTAGTAGATAGTAATCTACACCTTCCGCATTTTCAGGATCTACAACTATAGCAAAAATATCTCCTGTACACACACCACATATTTACATATTTAAGTAAATTATACATTTAAAAGTTGTAAAAATTTATATTTTATATTTGAAACTTACTTAAACATAGAATATATATATATATATATAAATTTAAATCTTGATTTTAACTAAATTAATCAATTTGGACATACCTATAACAACTAAATCAGATACACGTTCGTAATCAGCTGAATATAGTGGATCATAGACATCAACATTGTCATCTTCAACAAAAGGAGGCATTGATATTAATTGTTTCATTTCCCATTGTGAAACATACCCATCTCTAATATTCTCACATTGATCAATATTTGCATTGTCCTCAATGCAATCAATACAAAAACATGATTTTTCTCTCACATTCATTGCATAAGGCCTACTACTCCCCGTTGTCATGATTTGATGTAGATTTTTAATACCATGAATTGCTTGACAATTATAAGGATTTGATCGATCAATATCTATTTAAATTCAAACTTGAAAATTCAATTTGAAATCATGTATGTACTTGAACTTTGAAATTCAAATTTTTAACAAATTTTGACTAGACATACATACCTGTAACTTCCCAAAAATACCGTGTGTTGTATGTTGAGTCGCGAGCAGAAAAATGACTTTTGCACCATTCAACAATTTCGTTTGCATTCCGTATGGCATTACCTACAAGTTACACACAAGTTGGCACAATTTGTCACCTATTACTTTCAAAGAACTTAAAAGAATTTAATTTAGTTAAATTAAATAAATATATATATATATATATATATATCTAATCTTTTAAAAAGTATGAAGCTAAATTGGACATACCAGCAAGTTCATGTTGACGAAGTGCACGCTTCACACATGCTCCTGCTCCATCGTGCTCTCCTTTTCCATGTCCACTCTCATAAAAATTCCACAAAAATTTGGTGTTGCGTCTAGCATGTTGACTGCTTAACCAAACAAAGGCTTTTGTAGACTTAAATTGTCCTATAAAGTTACAAATAATTAAACACTTGAAAACCAAATTATCTTCAAAAAACAATTTAAGTCTCAAAGTTAAATAAAAGTAAATATAAATTGATTAAAAATAATTTAAAAACCAATGTACTTACTAGCACATCCATCAAACCATATCTAGTGTTGTTCTTGATTTATGCCACGTCGTCTTAGGTCTTCAAAAAATATTTTGAAACAATGAGCTACATAGCTTCTATCATGATTCGTATATCACTGATATAAAAGTGAACCTCTTTGATGATAATTCTATCATCTTTGCTACTTTGTATTCCATCGACCGCTAACTCTGCATGCCTGTAGCAAACTTGCACGAAGATTGCAACTTGCTCTGAATGATAATATTGACTTTGAATCTCAGTTTGAGGACTAAATGTATAGTTCTCAGAGAAATCTACAATAGAGAGAATACAACCTGGTGGAAAACAATTCTTTGAATAACGAAATTGCTTAGATTGCCATCTTGCACCATGACAATGTTGGATATGTGGATATATGATATTGCGAAATTTACTCATGAATTCATTGTAAGGCAATCCACTCTCTTTGAGAACAATTTTTTTGGCCTCAACTCCTGACTTCGTTAAGTATGTCTCATATTCAAATCTCTTCCAAGTAACTTGCATTTCATTATTGTCAACATGTAAAAGATTCTTCAAATCTCCACAATCATTACATACATTTTTTATACACTGAACGTTGAATTCATCTGAATTTTCTGATTTTTCACATAGAAGAGACTTCACAAATTGTGTTGTGCTTCCAGGGATGGCTAAATTTTGATCAATTGTTGCCATAACTTTTCTATATGATTGTAGGTGTAGATCAAATTCAACATGATTTCGACAACAACAAGTTTCACGTACTTTATTTATACATACAAATGATGGTCGTAGTGTTTCAAACATCCTTTGACAAATCTTCACATTTAAAAATTCTTGTTTAAATGCTTCAAAAAGTTCACTTTGTGTTGTATCTATAAAATGTTTTGGATGAGAAATTTTTGTACCATCATCACCTATTATTTGTATAGTATCCCTTCTATTGGAAGAAACACGAGAGTGGGTGGTCCAATATTCAACAACTTGTTTCTTTACATCTTCTGAAATTCTATCTTTTCGAGGAACCCTACAAATATTTACCCAATTTTTCTCAAATTTTCCATCTATTTCATCTCTCTTTTCAATATATCTTTGAATAGTTCTCCTAGAAACATTTAGTAATTCAGAAATTGCTTGAACTTGTCTTCTATATGATAATTTCTTACTAGAAATTACAGTCATCAACGCTCTACGTGCAACACTTAAATCACTAGAACGACTCTTCTTTTCAATACATTCTAATGCTTATTGCAGGTTTTCAACAATTGTTTGTTTTAAATTTGATGACTTTTTCCTATTATCAACCCCTAACAACTCCAAAACAGGGGTCATTTCTTTTTGTCTAAATAACTTTGCAATTAATCGTGCTCTTCCAATTAGAGATTTCTCTTCAAAAAATTCATCCCATATTTTTTTAGAGTGTAATTTTAATGTGCTTTCAGATAACATATCTTCAGATGAAATATTATTGAAAAAAGAATCTTCATCCATCTCCATCAAATTTTCCATACCATAGTCCAAAAAATTTATATTAGTACTAGGTTCAGTTTGTTCTTGTACCTGTACGTCACCTTGATCATCAATATTTTCCATGGGTTGTTGTTCAGTAGATGTTCCTTCATCCGCTTTTCTCTTTCTTTGTCTTACTCGTGTTCGTTCATACTTCCTCGATCTAGCCCTTGGATTTGCCATCACAAATTACACTCAAATTTGAATGATTGCCTACATAGAAATTTGTACACACATAAGCTTTCCATGAAACATGTACATGTAATATAGCATAAATATTTTAAAAAGCTTGTAACTAGATGCAAAACATAAACATAAAATATTTAAACAAAAGTTTTTAATAAACATAAACATGCAAAACATAAAATATTTTTAATTGAATAATGAATATATTTCTACACATATTTCTTTGATGTTAATATTTTAATAAAAAAAAAGTGAAAACAAACTTCAAATGCATTTTCAATAAAAAACATAATCAATTAAATAAATTAAAGATCACTACACCTTAAAAATATCTCTCCTCTTCTCCAAATGCCTTTTTTTTTTGTCGAAATAAGTCTTGTAAATTTCAGAAATGATAAACCTTCCAAAATGTTGAAATAAATCTTCTTTAATCGAAAATAGTCGAGAAAATTTTGAAATATTTGTTATTTTTGAATTTTTTTAATTTGATAAATTTGAAAGAAAATAACTTTATTTTATTTCATTAGTTTTCGGCCGAGTAATTATCGGCCGATAAAGTTTCGATCGATTAATTTTCGGCCGATTCATTCCCGGCCGATAGGGTTTCGGCCGAAACATGATCGGCCGAAAACGTGTCGGCCGAAATACATCTAGTTGGCATCCTACATGGCAGCTTACTCATCATTTTTCTGAATTTTCTGAAACATTCATTTTTGGCAGAGTATTTCTCTAGTCAGATTGATTTTTTTGCAAAAAATAAAAATACCCTTTTGTAGAGCTTGAAGTGTAGAATCCAAATATAGAATTTTTATAATATTTTGATTAGTTTTGATATCTTTTATTTTTAAAATAATGCAAGTAGGTTTTAAAAATTAAAAAAGAGGCTGATTTGATATTAAAAAAATGATAGTAAAGTTTATTAAAATGTTTTAAATATTATATGAGGCATAAGAGGAGAGAGTCTACTTCAAAAGGGTATATTTTGTTTTTTGAAAATGATTGAAAAAATTGAAATTAGTTGACGGCCCGCGAAAACTGTCAAATTCTGACATGTTTGACTTTAAAACGTTATTACGAGAAAAATATACATCAAAATGGGATTTTTTTTTCCATGCACAAGATATTGAAATTACCTATTTGGAAAAAAAAAAAAAAGGAGAAATGAAGTTTTTTTCATTTTGTTTCTTGACAGCCCGTGAAGTCACTCTTTTATGAAATTTTCAGCATTCCAAAATTTGTCCTTAAATTGATAAAAACATAATAAAAACAATTTTTTTTAAAATTTTAAAAATTATAGGAATAAACGACACCAAAAGTTCTACATTTTATTAGTTTACACCATTTTGAAATTCAAAACATAAAGACCATTTTTATGTGGTCGAAGTTCAGAATTTTTTTTGCTGTTGGCCGATTCCTTTATATAGTGTGACATAGGTTTGTGCTTTTACCCAAGGTTGTGTTGTGACATAGATATCCTAGACACCTCAATGTTCAAATTGGTAGTTGTGAAGCTCTCAACACCATGGTTCAAAATAATTATTCTACTCTCAATGAGGTGGATCACGAGGAAATGCCTCTTGATTGTTAAATGAGTTGTATTTTCTAGAATGTGATAGGTCTCATAGACCTCCCTCAAAATACTTTGTTTGAGATGTTTGTGCTCAATTTCTAGAGTTAGACATTATTTTCCTTCAAGAGGTTAAAGTATCCTTTTTTAAATTTATGTAGCATGTCATGTTATTTGGCCATTTGATTTTTTTCTTTGTACTAACTATGAGGTTGACTATGGTAGAAGTTGTTGCTTTTCTCTCACTTACATGGCATCAAATTTTGGTTGATAATGGATGTGACCTCATTAACCAAGTAGTGGGATCTTTTCAATGTCAATAATCATTCTTTTGGGGTGATAAATACTTATGCGTCAAATGATTTTGTGTCACATATCTCAATTTTGCTTGCACAAACTTTATTAATAAATGGAATTGGATGAGACCATTACATCTCGATTTTGCTTGCATAAACTTTATTTGATAATAAATGGAACTGGATGAGACCATTTGCCAATGTGTTTGAAGCATAGATTAATGTGATTTTGTGGATGATAAATTATATGTTATCTTTAAAATACATGCTATTATGATGTGAATATTTCAATTATTGATTATGGTTTGATGAGATAACTTATTAATGAGATATTGAATGCAAATGAGTGTAGGAATAGGTAGACAACAAGAACATGGTTGAGGTAGAGATGACCTAGCCTCCCAACAATAGTTGACATGATGGAAATCCTACACACACTCGCGTAGTTGCATTCATCTTGCATTTTGAATGATTATGTTATGAATTGTGTTATCATGAATACGACATTGTCTATTTGTGTGTTATGATTTAAATAATGACTATCTTATGGTTTTTTTTGCAAAAAATAATTTAATTGGAAAAATTAAAGATTTTATTTTCAAATATTTGATAATGATAAATCTCATAATTTATATTTATATATATGAATATATAAATAGCTTACTATTGAAAAGAAAACAAAAATTAAATAAATTTTTTAAATTCAAATGATATGCATGATAGATCATACAATCCTAGGATGAGGAGGAAAGTTTAGTTCTAAAAATAAAAGAGATACTCCAACTAGAGTTGAACAAATGAAGTTGAAAGCTTTGAATGTGAATATGAAAAACTATGAAAAGAGGGCAGACTGTTTTGGAGATCATCATTAGTAGACTCGGGAGGACGACATTGTGGTATTTAATTAAAGTTGACGACTCTTTGGATTGTGACTGAGGAGGATTGGCATTGTGAGTAGAGTTGAGAAGTTAGTGCAAAGCATGAGACCAGATATTACCCTGTTATTGTTGTTTGTAAGAACCAAATTTGTAAGTTTAAATGATGAATGATGTTGATATTGTATCATGGGGATCAAAGGAGATTACTATTTGAATTGTAGCATGTATTTAGTTCTTTATTTCAACTTGTATATGCTTTATTCTTCTTGTGCATGCATAGCAAAACCTAAGTGTCAACCTTACTTCTTGAGTATATGGTATCAATCTACTTGTAGATTTTCATGGCAATTGAATAGATGTCTTTGTACCTCTAATAAGCATGGACTTGCATACGATTTCCATATATACGTTTGTATAACATCATAATGACTCACTTCTTCAACCATAGAATCAACCATGTTTCAAATATATATGTGGATGATGTAAGAACCTGTGCAATGATTATTATGTATAATGCATAAATAATAGTTATGCATGTCAATTTTATTGTATATATGGTATGATTATTATACTTGAATTAATGAAAAAATTGTGACTGTAACCATATATGTATTCTTTGTTGTTATAAAACCACTGTGTTATTATGTAATCTCATCATATTTAAATAGTAGTATATATAAATATAGTTTATTTTCTATGAAGTTAATATAGGTTAACATTTTACTTCTACTGTGATGATTCCACAATAAAATTGAATATATGAAACTATAACTTAATTGTTATGGATTTGATTCTTTTATTTCCAATTAACATATGATGATTTTTTTAATGGATTTAACCTATTTGTCAAATAATCAAGTTGCATGTCAATTATATATTTAATCATCATTATGCATGAAAGGATTGAAATAACAAAATACCTTCATATAATTATTCTGCATGAAGAGAAAAGGGTTATTTATTTTTATGATCATTGGATATATGCATGTTATATTATCTTGATGAGGAATGCAGTTTTCTTCTATATGTGATTTGGCTTTACCTTTTGAGACGGGTGTTGAATATGTACTAACAGAGGGGAGTAAGTTTTTTTTTCTAGATCTACCTACCATTTACAATTTAATTGCTTTGGCCAAATTGTGTAGCATTGAAATAGATGGATGTTTGTGTACCATTGAAATAAATGGATGCTAATTTATTCTTTCCGCCATATCCTGATAGTAGGGCATATCATGTTCATATGTGAAATGCATGTAGATATATTAGGTTGCACCTGATTCCATCCTTCTAATCATTTCCAAGTTGCTAGGATTCTCATGTAGGGTCAGGTATTCATGTTAGGAAGAATTTTGGAGAAGCGTAAGCTTCATGGTTGGGTGGAAAAGTGCTTGATCCATGTTCTTATCTCTTGGTTTGTAGATGACCGTTGTGGTTAGTGGTGGCCAGAGACTCTAGTGATTATATTTCTTTTGTCTTTACTTGTATTGTTATGACTAGATGGGCATGAGAGCCTAAGTCATATTCTTGCATAAATTATTCATACTAGTGGAAATCACAAGCAAGGAGGTGAATTGTTAAGGCGGCTTCATGCATTGTCTGAGGTAGAGTCTTTGTGTGTTATTCATCAAAACATGCTAGCAAGAAATGAAGTAGAAATTGCAACATTGTTTCCATTGGAAAAGAGGCTCACATTTGAAATCTCACCTAGAGCTGAAGTCCTAAGATCTTTCTCTTTTTGAAAATAGAGATTAACAAAATGAGCACCATCCATTGACTAAATTGGTTGCTAGATCGGAAAAAAGGCTACAGGTGTCCAAGCTCGAAGCATTAACAAAAGATGAACATCAAAATACTTTTGTTCCTCAACTTGTTGCCCTTCAAAAGGCAATGGAAGATTATAATATGAAAGGTAAAACTTTTCATATTCTACACAGAATTGGAGGTTTCTTTAGTAACTAATTTTCAATAATTAGTTATTCTTTTGGAATAAGGAATCACATACGAAGCAAGGGGAAAATTCAGTTTTAGGATAAGAGATCGGTAGCTAGGATATTCTACCATGGCCATTGTATCGAGAGAAGGGAGAAGTTTGTTAATGTCCATTGTATTGAATAAATGAAGAGATGTTTGGAAACTATGTAGGTTGCATAAAATCATCTACTGAGATCCCACACTATGTTTTCCAACTTGCAAATTTTATTTAGAGCAGTTTTTACCATCATGTGAGGAAATTGAAACATAGATTTTAGTCTACCTAAGAGTTATAAATTTTGAAGGTGTCTTTCATTACATTCATAATGTTTAAATAACTAAAGATTTTTATTACAACCATACTCTCTATGTATAATTGGATGTTGGAAAACACCGCATACTATAAAACCATGAAGCCACATACTCTTGTAAAATCCTCTACACACAACAACCCAATCATATGATATTATATTTCTTTACAACACTTTGGATGCATGCTTATGTTCTTAATGGGATCCTTCTAGAATTAAATTATTTGGACACATGTTTATGATCTTTAGTGGGTCCTTCTAATATTAACTAATTTACATACATGTTATGTTCTTGAGTTGCCCTTCTATAATTAATTAATGATCACACATGTTTATCCTTTCAAGACACCCTCAAAGGTCTCTTGTTATTTGTTTAGGTTGTGAATTTAAATGAGTCACCCCTAAGTCATTTTAAATAACATAATTGACATTGATAATATTTATGGAAAAACAAATTCATATATTGTTTTTGCTTTTTGGTTTGAAAATATATTAATCCTAACTTATTTTAACTTTCCTCTAATGGAAAATGTTGATATTTTTATAGAGAAGAGTGATGCTATGAATTTACATTGACAAATATCATAGTACATCACCCTATGCACATGGGATAAAGATCACAAGTTCAATATTGAATGATTTATCCTTTGATTTTGACTTACAACTAGACACCTTATTGTGAAATGTGTAGATAACCTTCCTTACATAACTGCTACAAGGTGTAATCTTTGAAACTGAATGTAGTCTAACCACAATCCTCCCTATGTTCTCCACCCTTTAACTTTCAACATGAAGAATGAAATAACTAACAACCCACATTGTGTTTTAACCTGCAAATATTCATTGCATTTGTATGGATTGTCATGGCATTCCATCACCATGAGACCACATTTCTTTGAGGCATTTTTTTCAAATAGTTCATTGCCTTGTCCATGCTCTATGGAAAATGTGGTAGTATAGACAAGGCAATTAATTGTTTGAAAAAATGCCTCAAAGAAATGTGGTCTCATGGTGATGGAATGCTATGACAAGAAAATTTCTATGGATTGTCATGGCATTCCATCACCATGAGATCACATTTCTTCAAAGCAGTTTTTCAAACAGTTCACTATCTTGTCTATGGCTTTTCATGGCATTCCATTACCATGAGACCACATTTATCTGAGGCATATTTTCAAACAGTTCACTACCTTGTCTATGCTATTGCTTACTATTATGCTTTGATGGATTTTTTCCAAGCATCCATGTAGCTTGTTCACAAGAACCTATTTTAGGCTTTTAGCCATAGCAACAAGGCAGTGAATTGTTTGATAAAATGGTTTGGTACACATGTATGAAAAATGTTTTAGCATAGACAAGGAAGTGAACTATTTGAAAAATTTCCTCAAAGAAATGTGGTCTCATGGTGATGGAATCTGTTCTTTGCTTGTCTATGGTTTGTCATGGCATTCCACCCCCTACTCTCCAACCTTTCACTTAAGCTTGCATAATGAAAAAACTGACAACACATAGTGTTATTGGTTGTTGGAAAACACTAGGTGTTTATAAAACAATGCCTTTCTTTACATTCCTATGGTCTAAATAACATAACCTTTTCAAGACATTCATATCATTTTCTAAAATTCTAGGTTGTAAAACAACACTGGGTTTTATGAAACCTTCAACCCACACAATGAAACAAGTAACAACCCAAAGAATTAGAAACCCCTCACCTCAATTTGGTCGGTTTTGCGTCTCCCCCATCTACAACTTCACCCCTACTCTCCAACCTTTTGCTTTCAACTTGTAGAATGAAAAAACTGACAACATAAAGTGTTATTGGTTGTTGGAAAACATTGGGTGTTTATAAAGTGGTGTCTTTTGTTACATTCCTATGGTCTAAATAACAAAAGCTTTTCAAGACATTCATATTATTTTGAAAAATTCTAGGTTGCAAAACAACACTAGGTTTTATGAAACCTGTAACTCACAAAATGAAACAAGTAACAACCCAAAGAATTAGAAACTCTTCACCTCAATTCTATCAGTTTTGCGTCTCCCGCCCCTGCAACTTCGCCCCGTGCTCTCCAACCTTTGGCTTTCAACCTGCAGAATGAAAAAACCCACAACACAACTGCAGAATGAAAAACTCTCAACACAAAGTGTATTCCAAAATGAATAGTTATTGCCATTTAAAACTCTTGATTTAGTGACGTCAGCCTTGGGACCGTGGATAGCTTCTCCCGCAAGCCACCATGCACAAGCTAGGATGTAGGGCGGGAAAATCAAGTTGATGATGCTGTTATGAGCTCCCTTTCATCACCGTAAAGTTGACCCCTGTCTATCAGTTTGTCACTTTTATCCCTTGTTTGGCGGGCCTTTCACTACGCCATCCCATCATATTATATATGTTTCTATGTATGTTTTTATGTATGTTTTTATATGTTTTTGTATGTTACATGCCTATGTGCGATGCATTTTGCCGGGAGATTCGTTGCGTCCATGATATCTACATCAAGTAAAACCAAATAAAAAATCTAAAAACAACTCATTTTTATAATAAACAATACATAAAAAAAAATAAAAAAATGATTTACTTAATGGCATCGAAGTCCGGGGTCCTCAGTCCAACATCTCTTACCACATCAATACTGAACAGCACAAAGTAGAGGCATTCGTCTCTCCTTAATTAAGATTGTTGAATTTTTTTCCCAGTACGTTTATTCAGAGGCTTGCACTCACCGCCGCAAAACCAAGGCGATAAAGTCCATTATTAGGTGGGCGGAGAATAATATATTTTTTATATTTAATTCCTGCTTTAATAATTTGTATTGGATGAGCTACCAGCCAGTTGGTAAGAGTACGTAAAGATAATTAAAGCCTGGTACAATATATTAATTGCGTTGAAGAAAAGGTAATCGTTATAGCATTTAATGCGTTAATAAAATTTCTGAAGATAAGCGTTAGCGATTCATTTTGAAGTCAGATAAGTCTTCTGCAATACAGGTGTAGTGATAGCAATGGCGGCTTTTAGGAATACATGGTTTGCCCTTACCATATTATTGCTTCGTTTGAAATGGGATACACTCAATGTGATTTGTGTGGATTTGGGTTCTTTGCAGATAGCGCACCCAGTTGCTAATCGTCATGGAATATGTGCCACATTTGTATGGAGTAAAGGATACGACTGTGCAGAGTTCATTGTAATATTCATTTTCTACGAACATTTTTTTTTGGGGTCATTTTTCAGTATAGAATATGAATAAGATCCTTTTCTTCCTCTGCCAGGTTCCCACCAAGGATGGGTTTTTACTCTCTATGCAAAGGATTTCCCGTCCAAGATTTCGCCATGCCCACAAAGAACCTGTATTTTTATATCATGGAATTTTTCAGGTGCTGGACGATGACAGAACGTTGGATTTGTTAAGTAGATGAAACATAATAAGATGTTTAATGTTGGGATTTGTTATAGCTTTATAGGTACATCAATCTTCTGAATGCCTTTGGTTTTCAAGGCTTACATTATGCACTTCATGTATGAGAGGTCTTTATATGGTATAAGGACTGTTGCAGGGTGGTGAGGGGTGGCTTCTGGATGAGCCCAAAGAATCTTTGGCTTTTATCTTGGCGGACTCTGGTTATGATGTGTGGATTGGAAGCTCGCGTACAACCAGTTTCAGCTATGGTCACATCACCTACAACAGAAAACAAAAGGTACTGATTGCTCACAACCATTTTTGCAGTTGTGCTACCTAATCTCCCTCACATTTTCAACTATGCTACATCCATGATACAAACTCTTTTTTCAATATTTGGGCATTATGGGATTTAGTTTTGAATTGTATTCGAAGTTGTAGTGGGTGATTTTTGAGAAATCTTTCTTGAGTTATAACTTAACATTGTTGCCAACTGTGTTTGATGCAATTTGTTTTGGTGGGTTAAATTGAAGAAATTCTGGGATTGGAGTTGTGATGAACTGGTAGCTTATGATCTGCCAGCAATGCTGTATTTCGTAAATAATATGACACGGCAACCCATTTACTACGTTGGGTATTCTCAGGTGCAGGCTCCATATGATTCTTTTATATGTATAACATACATAAATCATCTGTCCAATGTGTCCATAGACCATTTCCATTTGCTTAATGGATTTCATGTAACGGTATTTGTAATGCAGGGAGCAATGACTGGATTTGCAGCATTTACTCAAAATGAAATAGCTGGCCTTGTGAAGAAGGCTGCCATGCTTAGCCCAGTGGCATACCTAAATAAGATTCCCTCACCCTTGATCAGAACCGCTGCATTTTTTTTACTAGATCAGGTAAAAGATAAATTCCTATGCCCTATTTTACTGTTTACATGAATTCTTGTAATTTATACAGCTACTCTATGGAACTGTGACATGTAGCTGGTTTGTGTAGGTCGATTTGCTTCTTCTCCACATGTACGAATTCAATCCTTCAAGGTAAAAACTTCTTTGCTAGTGGAATCCAAAGCCATTTATCAACAAGGGTTGCAGCCCCCAAGGTTTTCTGTGGTTTCAAATCTGAAATAGAAACATTCCAGTGGCATTAAAAAGTGTAGCAGCTTATAATATCTGATATAAATTTGTAATCAATATTTGACAATCAGTGAGTTTTGCATTGGTGTTACAGTCCAGAAGTAAACCAGCTCTTGAAGAGGTTAGGCGGAAATGCAGGATCTGGCTGTGGGGATTTATCTACCTTAGTCACTGGTAACTATCCTGTAATCTTTTATATATATTTATATATGGGCACTAATGGGTTACAACATACCTCCAACGTATTTAATGCTTAATAATTAAGACCAAGTTGTGTCAGTCAATGCCTCGAACTGAATTTTCTTGGTTCTTAATGATGCGCTGCAAATTTTGTTCTGAAGTAATATGAGACACTTGTTAATCACAAAAATTACAGGAAAGTACAATCATTTATGATGTGATTATATTAAACAAGCTGAGGAAATCACTTGTAATGGTTGCAGGACCAACATGCTGTGTTAATAAATCGAGGACAGCATACTATGATAAATACAGGCAGTCAACTGCCACTAAGAACCTAGCACAGTTGGCTCAGTGTAAGTGACAGGTTGTGTACAACACAGTTCAGTTTATGTACGATATAAGTTTAATTTGTCTAGGTAGTAGTTGATAATCAGAATCAATTGGTTTCTGCAGTACTACGCTCTGGAAAATTTGGGAAATATGACTATGGGTTCATTGGAAATCTGGCCAAGTATTGGAGCATTTCCCCTCCTTCATATGATTTATCAGCAATTCCAAAGAGACTATCATTTTTTCTAGCACATGGAGAAAGAGATAAGGTGGCAGATCCAGAGGATGTGAGACATGTAGCGACTAAGCTGCCCGGGGAAGTGAGGATATTATTCAAGCCCAAGTACGACCATGAGGACTTCTTACATGGAACCTCTTCCTGGGTCGAAGTATATCCCTATCTGCTGGAATTCTTGCACTGAAGAAATCTACTTATAAATTGTTTGGTTGATGTTTTTTTTATAATATAAGATATTATTATATGGGAGAGGATTCACTAGATAGAGCATCTTAATTTTGTCTCTTTCAAATCAGATGTGACAAAATCATTCTCAATCTTAATTTTTTCTTTATTTTATCGGGTAAGACCTCTGTTTATAATTAAGGACTTTTTTAATCTACAAGTTTATGATGTAAAACATGAAAAGAAAGAGCTAGGGACAAGAAGAAATAATTAGTGATATCAAGTTTCCACAATCCATAATGTTGTTGGAGTGATTTCTGGATTCGATTGTGTGCGAATTTTTTGCATCACAATCAAATCCAGAAATCACTCCAACAAGAAGAAATAATATAATTGTTTTGAATTTTGAGTTGTAAGTGACACGATTGAGGATGTATAGGCATTTCATGTTGGATCGATAATGCCATCTCGTGATTATCTTGAGGTTCATTTTGAAATGTTAGTGATGGACAATCTGTATCACTCGCTTTCAAATTTAAAACATGAGATCAAGAGGTAAGTGGAGTTCAAGGTTCTTGTGCGGATGCCATGTTTGTTGATACTTTTCAGCTAAAATCACAAAGTAAAATAGGACACTGTTACTCGTACTTTATATTGCTGGAACATCTGTTTTATTTAAATGGTGTTTATATACCAACTATTAAATAATAATAGTATTTTTTAAACAATAATTTTAAAAAATTATAATAAATGTTGATTTTAAAATTGAATTGAAAATAACTTTAAATAACATTAAAAAATAGTTCATTTAAAAAGTAAGAGCTATAAAGTATTTATGAATGAAATTCAAGATATTTTTGTAGTGTGATTTCTTAACATAATAAAGTGCATGGAATGACATTGATTTCATCTTTAACTTAGGGTTGATTTCATCAATATATTAGCCTAGTTTAGATATATAATAGAAACAAATAAAATACTTAGATTATTAAAATAAAATAAACTAATATTAAGGTGGGAATAGAAGAATTGTAATTAAATTAGGAAATGCTAAAATAAATCGTTTTGGATGTATGATTTGATGAATAAGAGTAGAAGAGATCTACATAAATAACCACCTTGAAACCTTTTGGAGTCTTGTGATAGGCTTATGACATTATATGGATCTTGTTGTTCAAGCATGTAACTACTTTGGCCATAAGCACATGGGTGTAGGCTTTAGAAATGGACTTAGGTATTGGTGAGCTCCAAGATGCACAAAGCAAGGTTGAAGTGTTATGTCACTAATTTAGATAATCACTAGGGTGCTCATATGGCTAAAACTATAATGCATGATAGGGCCTTCTATCATCCATTATTATGTAAATTTTAGGAGATGCTTTGCCTCAATTGGTGTTAAATCGAATTTTGCATAGGTAACAATTGTCACATTTTTTTCAATATAAGTTAAAACACTCTAGGGGATATTGAAAATTAGTATGATTGTGTGCTTAAGATTGCTTCAATCAATCTAGAAAGAAGTATAGGAATGGAATACATTTCCTATACACTAAACTTTGATAGGATCTATGTGCAAAAATAATTACAAAAATATTATATCATAACAAGATGTTTTACTATTAATGTTAACAAACATTACATCAGTTAGCTATAATCAAGGAGCGATGTCGAGTGGGAAGAAGTTGTTGAGCGGGAAGAATAATTTTGAATTTGTTGTGTTGTCGTGTGGGTCTCAACGGTTTGTGGACGAGAGTTTGCCTCTTGTGGACGCGCTTGGCGGGGCTGCGCTGGAGGTCTCTCCTTCGGGTGGGGCTCTACTTCCTATCGCAGGTTTAGACGAGGTTCTTGGGGGTGCGTATGAGGGATTGAAGCTGGGCGGTTGTGGTGTTATCCCTCCCTCTTGAACAGATTTAGGTATTATTCCTTCCTCTGAATGGCGTCCTCCCTTAGTTTGGCGTGTCTGGTGCTACTCGGAGTTGTGTGGTTGGGGACCTTGTTCATCCTCATAAACGAAAATCTTTTTCTAATGCTGCTCATGTGCAGCCTCCTACTGCTTGTGTGCAACCTCTTGCTGCTGAGGCTAGGGTTTGGCCATTGCCTTGTGCCCGTGCCTGCCTTGTGGTGGTTTGTGGGCCTGAGGTTGCTGAGAATGAGGAGTTTTATATACGCTAGGGTGTGGTCTGCAGGTTCAATGGCTTTTGGCCCTCCCTTTCAGATCTACATGAGTGGGTTTCCCTTTCTTGGAAACCTATTGTTACTGGGTAGATCGACCTCTATTCTAGTGCTAGAGGTTTTTTTTTTGCAACATTTACTTTCCCTGAGGATCGTGACCGTGTGCTTGACTGGGTGTGGATGTGGGGTGTCCATTTGTTGTTCATTCGGCCTTGGTCTTGCTTGTTCAACCCTCTAACAGAGCCTCTAAATATCAAACCAGTTTGGGTTCGTTTGTTGAATCTCCCTCTCCAGTTTTGGGAGGAGTCTTGTTTTGAAGTTATTGTCAATGCCATCGGTAGTTTTTTGAAGGTGGATTCTACATCTTAGGATCTTGGGCATACTATGGTGTCTCGCATTTTAATCGATTTGGACATCTCCAAGCCTCTCCATGGTGATGTGGTCTTGATGGTGGAGGATAGACCTTGGAAACAACTTTTGGACTATGAGGGTCTCCCCTTTCGGTGTAGGAGATGCTTCTCTATGGATCATTTGGCCTCTTATTGCCCTCATGCCCGCCGCAAGGGTGTAGCTACTTGGTGGATGGATGCTCTCTCGGATCACCTCATGGTGGGTTCTCCTCCTTCGGAAGCTTCTTCTGAGGATGTTGACTCCATTGTTTCTCCTCAGGAACCTTTGTATGCTCCTATTTCGGCTAACCCCTTTGTGGAGCCACAGTTGGCTCGATTTGCTGACACTATTTTGTCTGAGCCTGCCCGAGCTTCGTTGATTGTTGCTGATGGTCCTTCATTTGTTTTTGTTTCCTTCCTTGCACTGCCGCCTCCACTGTTGTTTGGTGGCTCTTTGCCCTTGGTGGCTTTAGTTGATCCGCATCTCTCGCCTCGATCGGTGGACTTGGATTTTGAGTCTTCTTGGTCTGTAGTGCTGAGAAAGAAGAAGGGACTCCCTCGACCAATCGCAAACTCACGACCTAGGGTTAAGGGAGTCAGATTGGTCCCCTCCGATTCTGGGGTTGTCTAAGTCTTGGTCTGTATTCCTATAGTTGTCTGTCAGCTGTTTCTATGTGTGGTTGGTCCTCTCTTCCTAGTTCATTCCCTTTTTGAACTAGCTTCTTTTTTTGGGCCTTTGGGCTTTTTGTGTAAAGGGTACAACACCCTATAAATGCTGCTTATTTTATAATAAAAAAGATGATTTACTTTGAGAAAACCCTTTTGGGAGAAAAATTCTACACTCCAAAGAAAAATCAATTGTATTATTGAGAAACTATGATGTTACAATACAAGTCTCAAGCTATGTCTTCATAAGGGTATCACTAACATTAAAAAAATTAAAGCAATTTCAATAGCGTAATGGTACCTACAAATCAACCATATGAAATTCCATCCCCAAGCACCAAAAAATAAGCAAATGCCAAAACCACAAACCACAAACCACTCGAGGATTCCCAAAACCACAAGCAAGTTCAAATCCCTATGTGGTTTGCTCCAAATTCTAATGTTCAAGATGGTCATGGTCTTTTAAGGTATTCATAAAATATACTCTGACAATTTTCATAACTTGTCATATACTGTTAGAGTAATTAGAGTTAGATATTAATTAATAATCATTAATTGATTATTATTCTACTTTATTTATTCTCATACACTTAAGCTAAACTTAGGAGTTTTTTGCTTTTTATTTGTTTTTTTGGTTTTTTTTAATTTTTTTTTTCTGTTAACTGAAGAGCTATCATGATCTAATCCTTTTATCATTTAGGGTTGCTCTTATAAAGTACTCTCTATCTGTGTTTTGTTTTCAAGTTGTGTGTTTGGTGATGACCCTAATTCTAATGAAAACATTCATGATCCTTCACCTCCCAACACATGTCCTTGTGATTAGAAATTTTGGGATAGGATGAGGAGAGCATGAATGAATTCATACATATGGCTCTGATACCATGTTGATAATTGAAGAGCATAAATTGATATTATATTTTCAATGTTCAAATAGATAGATCCAAGGATCTTTAAATATGCATCATTCTTGGAGAGATGTGTCTCTTCCATGACACGACTTTACATAACAAATGTATTAGAGTGTAAAATATATTTTATATTTTTATACTTCCTACTCTCTTAAGGGAGTGTCCTACTGCATTCTAACCTCCTTTCTTCTAAATGACTAGGGCAACTTGTCAACACCTTGCTTCTATATTTTTTTCTTTGAAAGGATGTCACAAATTATGATATCAATGCCATCTCAAAGGGGGAAAATGTAGACTCCAATTTTATGTATCACCTTCATTATAAATAAATTAAATTTATTTAATTAATTCAACTAATTCATCATTCCATTAGTTAACTAAATAAATCAATTTATTTATTTATTTAGATTAATCATCCCACCATCAATAATAAATAGACCTTATTTATTTAATTATTTGAGTTAATTTCTACTACAATTTAATCAAATAAAAATTTATTATTATTATTATTTTAAGATGGGTAAATGCTTTTGACTTAGAGCTATGAACCGGTGAGGTCACAAATGGGGGACCTCATCCCCAATATAAATTCTCAACAATTACACCCTAATGGGGTTTGAACCTTGTTAGCAAGAATAACAACACAACAACTTAACCATTACACCATACCAAATTAAATTTATTTAATTAACCTAGCTTAACCTTTTTATTAATTAATCAAATGAGCTATGCCTATTTAATTAGTTAAGCTAATATATTCCTCTAATCTCTTCTTGTTTTAGTAATTAAATGATTTTCTCTCCACTAAAATCTAAAATAGACCACCTTTTAATATTCATCATCCATTCAAATCTCAAAAAACATCTCCACCCTCTATTTTCACACATGTCTCCATAATCTCCCATGTTTGAATCTTGTACATGTTCAAATCTTCACCTTTCGATTGTAGATTCAATTCTTTCTATCCACTTGTCTATCTCCAAGCTCCATGCATTCTAAGGTAATCCCCACCCTCCATTACCTCCATTTCATATTTTCCTTCCATTTGTAACTTAGAGAGCTCACATAATCATTTAAGCTAATCCTCACGATTGATCTCTCAAGAAAATATCAACCCTTAATTATCATGGTTGAAAATCCACTTAAGAAACCTTCTCCAAAGGAAAAATAGATCACATTCTTATGCAAGTACATGCTACCCATTTTAAAAATTTGTACCATGAGAGAAACAAACATCATTTTATATCTTTGCAACTACATTATCATTGAGAAATCATAAAAATCATGAAATTTTAGCTTGTGTTTTGTGTTATTTGCATATATAATGTCTTCATTTTTCTCTAAATTGAGGTGTGTGTTGATTTGGATAGAGATATGTGTTTAGTGCATTAACTCACTTTGTTTGTCCAAATTTAACATTCATAGTGTGTAAGGAAGAATAAATGAAAGGTTAGATTGGAGAAGTTAAACTTAATACAAGAATCTACCACATATTACTATATAATTATAAATTAAGACATTTTTTTCAAAATAAACCCAAAGATAAATGAGAATCAACATGAATATACAAATTTCACTCGTAAATATATAGTCATGATATTACAAAACATTAAATCATAATAATAAAATCTAAATTTCATAATAAAGATTAGAAATTCATACCATGATCATCAATATTTTCCAATTTAAAATCAAATATTAATCTACATTTATATTTTCCACTAATGGAATCATGGAAGAGTCCAATTGATTGGCAACAACACCTACTCACTTCATTATTAAGTGTTGTATAATCAAGGTATATAATGTCAAATTAAGCACAATAATTAGGTGCATAGAGCCCTAAGGATAATGGCTTGAAAAGGTCCTTAACTTGTTTTCTTGTCATTTTCCAAGTTTTAGCTGCTTGGGGGCAGGCATGAGCTAGATGCAATGCATACTGAATGTTCAATATTGCAATTTTTTTTTGCTCCAATTGCAAAAGGTAACAAGTGCCACGTAGTGGCAGTACTTTCCTTTGTAGTATTCTAATTAGAGATTTGTAGAGTTGGAATAAAAATAAATGTAAGTTTAATTAATGTGAATAAAATTAAATGTAAATTATTTTAATTGTTGTATTTTAGTTTTGACTTTTGTATTTTATGTTTTGTTTGATTAATAGCATTGGTTTTTTTATATGTTTTGGTTATGTAATGTAAATATCTTGTTTAATGTTAAATATTTGAAAATAAAATAAACTGGAATAAATGTTTATTATTTGGTGTTATTTGTTTTCAAAAAATTTAAAGTTGAATACATTTGAATATTTATATAATGAACCCATTCATTGAGAGAAGGAAGTAATTTATGAATTATTTGTACTAGACATAATTATGACTAATAAAATTGAAGTTGAGTTTGTTCTTTAGAATACATATTTGCTAAACATTAAATAATCAAATGATTTATTATTAAAACAAATTCTTAGATTGATTCTAGTTGATTTTGAATTTGATCTGGTGAAATCTTCATATTATAGTTGAAGTTAAATATACTACTAATATAATAAATATATTATATTCTAATTTAATATTAATTATTTATAAATTATATTATATAAACTAAGTAAATAGATAATATTGTAATATTAATATATTTTAAAATATTGTTATAATTATTAATATAGTGAAATCTTTACTATTATATTAATTATATTAATAGCAATAATATAATAACATTAATATTATAATTAACATAGTAGTAAATTAAGATAGTTTATTAATATATATGGAAGGAGAACTTACAAAATAAAATAACCTATAATTGTATATAAACATATAATATAAATTAATATTACATATAATATAATTAATATAAAATATTATGTAATATAAATTAATATATTACCTACATAATATAAGTTAACTTATTTACCTACAAATTATTACCTGTAATATAAGATATAAATAGAAATAGTATATATATATAAACCTACATTAGGTTACATCGCTCACACCCCTGACATAACATAGAAAGGGCTCCTAAGCATAGGCCATGGTTGATCAAATCGATGAGACGAGTATAGGGTAGAGTAGAGATAGGGGCCAAAGCTATGACTTATGTGTAATCACCGCCCCTACTATTTGAAGGGCGGATCGAAGCTTGATCGATGCTCTCCTCTCTTGGATCTTTGCCATCACTGCTTGATCAATCAACTCATTCTCTTCAAGCCCCCATATATAGACAGGCCTTTCGTTGGATAGGTCTAGGTCAATGACCTATCCTCACTATATAGATATACCTTCTCGACCCAACCGCCATATATGGATATGGAATTAGCTCATTCATTCCGAGTGATGCACCCGTGAAGGAGGTAATGATTGACTTTGAAGAACACGAGGACGAGCATGTCGAACCCTATATGTATATAGGGGATCTCTCGTTCGATGTTGGTGCTGATCGTATGAGGATGAGTCAATCAATCCTGGTCATAGATTATATACGTAACATGAGTGGGGCCTTAGCCTTCAAACACCATATATAGATAGGGGCCTTAGCTAGCCTTATATAGCTGGGGTATGAATTGAAAGGGCCGTACCTCTATATATCCATATCCATATCCAGCCCCACTATCTATATTCTCCTGAGCAACCCCCTATCTGAGAACTATATAGCTAGCAATCGAGGTTGAGGTCCCGCCTCTCTCCTCTATCTAGGAGATAGGAGATATAGTAATCCGAATGGCAGGCTTCGGTCGATTGATTGCCCAATAATATAACATAGGGCTTGACGCCTACCCGACCTAACCCCTAACCCAACCTAGATAAAAAGTTTCTAGCCAAACCTACCCACCCACCTATCTAATATACACGCCTACCCTTTCTCGCCTCCATATATATATAAGGTTATAATTTTATATATTTATATATATAAACCTACATTAGGTTATATATTATCTTATATGAAGATATATATATATATCTTATTAATAAGGAGTATATATATTTTTTTGAAGAATACTATATATATAATATATATATATATAATTAATATTCTTATTAATGAAAAGAAGGAGCACATATATAATCAAATTATACCATAAAATATTAAAAATATAGATAAAGATATTAGTTTAATGGAAATAATAATACAATTTTTTATTTTTATTTTAATAACTTGTGAATCCAAATCTCTATAAAATAGTTAATTGATTTTTATAAGATTTTCTTTAATAAAAAAATAACAATTACATACATAAAAAAAAATTCTTAAAAAAGTCAAAATAAATCACATTTATTTATTTTAGAAAGATTTAATGAAATGATTTTATAAAGCAAAAAATGAAAAATCATTCCTTAAAAAAATGTTTAATTTGTTTTATCCACCAATAAACACAAAACTTTTTTAACCAATCATATGCACAAAAAATAATTTTTATAATTTATAAAGTTAAATATTTTACAAGTTGACTTTACAAAATTGAATTTTATTTTAATTTTTGTTTAAATATTACTTTTGATTGGTTGAAAGCTAAATTATTAATAACTAGTTAACTTGTTAGTACTATGCCATTGTAAATGCCAATGGCAAGTATAATAACTCTTTCCTAAGAGAAGATTCACTTAATTACCAAAAGCAAAGTTTTATAAAATATAACTTTGTTAATTCTAAAACGCGTTTGATATGAGTTCTCCTCGAACGGATGGAAGCCACGGTAGAAGGATCACAAAAGCATGACACTGATTTTAAGGTGGATTTCCATAAGTTGTTGCTTAGATCTTTAATTCAATTATAAGAAGTTGTTTGGGTGGTGCCAGATTTATTAGGCATTCTGTGATCAATAATATCTAGACCACTAGTGCCTATAATGGAACCACAGCCTTACTCGGCTATATTATATAACTGATAAGTGCTAGAAGCTTTTGAAGTTATTCAAACATTATCTTATTAGTGCAATACATGTGCAGAGCTCGTAATGGCAGGGCTCTGTAAGAAGCGGTTTCTTGTTTTCAGCGCGTGGCTTGCTGTATGGTGGATTGGGTGTGTGGATTGTGTTGAGAAAGCCCATTCAGTTGTCAATGCGCATGGCATATGTGGAGCCTTTGTTTGGAACAGAGGATATGACTGTACAGAATTCATTGTAATTTCCAAATCTGCATAAATTTGGCTCTGAAATGAATTGATCTATTTAAAGTAAGGAATAATTTTTTTCTTTTTTCTTTTTGGCAGGTTCCGACTAAGGATGGATTTTTGCTTGGTGTACAAAAGATCTCTAACAGAACATTGGGCAATTCCCTCAAGGAACCCGTTTTCTTACATCATGGATTAATGGAGGTGTTTAAAATTGTGTAACTTACGGTTGGATTTCGTTATCATAGGTTGTGGGTATTTGTGGTATTCAGTTTTCTTTTTGGTTATCATTTGACGAATATGGTTTTGTGCAGGGTGGTGAATCTTGGCTTTTGAATGAGCCTAAACAATCTCTGGCGTTTATGTTGGCCGATTCTGGATATGATGTCTGGATCGGGAATGCGCGTACAACCATGTTCAGTTATGGCCACGCTACATACTGCAGAACACAGAAGGTACTGCACAGTGCACCCTAACATTTTCCTTTTTCCTTTGTTTCACATCCTTCATTTTTTCTGTTTTAACGGTTTTTCTTAGTCATTTATGGAAAGTTTATTTATGTTTTGAAGAGTAAGGTAGCTTTCACGATCTGTAATGGCCACATAGAGCGGCTTTTCATTCATTTCGACAAACCTCCTGTTTTAAATGCATTTTTACCATGATTGTCCTCCTTTGGTCGGCCTCATCCAAACAGCGCCAGCTTTTATTAAAGGGATGCTCGGAATTCGTTAAGCGACCTTCCAACCATTTTTTCATTGCCTTATTAATCCATCTGTACGAATATACATAATCAGCTTAAGACAGTCCATAGTTTTATCTTGAGAAAAGTTGAGAACAGATTGTGTGAGCCTGTCTAAATCTTGCCCTTCTCGCGGGGAAAGAGTTTCAACAACCTTCACGATGTATTTTGATTTTGAATATACTTAGTCAAACTGTTTCAGACAGTAAAGGTAAGTTAGTAAAATAAAGAAGGTTGTAACCACTATGGACCAAAAGTCAAGGAAATTGTCATTGAGGGTGGCCTTTTTTTAATTATTTGTATTTTCACTTGGATTTGTTTTGGATTCTATATTGTTATATGGATTTAATTATATAGTTTTTGAGTAAATTCAATAATTATATTTTATTAATAGTATAAAATATAGTGGTTCATAAGAAGTCTCTCATAACAATGAATGGTCAACTTAACACTCATTGCATCTAGGTGATGTTCATAGAAATGAAACTTTAGAATTTTCGAAAATGTCACTCATCCTAATACTATTCCAACTCAAACATGTTTAACCAGAAAATTGCATGAAGTCATCCATCCTAATACTACTCCAAATAAAACATGTTTAACCCTAAAATTTTCTTTGCTTTTTACATTTTACAGTACCATATAATAAAAGAACAACAATACACCTGGATTCTTTTTCTCGGTCTCCCAGAAAGCTGAATATAACTAATGTAAGAGGTTTCAAGGAATTCCATTCCCAACATTAAAATGTTGTGTACGTAGTAATTACTGTGAGGTATTAAATGATAGTTTCCATGGGTAAACATGCAGGAATTCTGGGACTGGAACTGGGACGATTTGGTAGCTTATGATGTCCCATCAATGCTGCAATTTGTAAACCAAATGACCAGGCAACCCATTTACTACGTTGGTTATTCCCAGGTCAATCCTCCACAGAATGCTTTCTTAAAGTTCTGTTCTTATTAAATCACCGATTTGTATGAGTATAGACTTATTTAAGGTGTTCTCCTAATGCCAGGGCTCAATGTCAGGATTTGCAGCATTTACAGATAATGAAATATCCAGCCTTGTGAAGAAGGCTGCCATGCTGAGCCCTGTTGCCTATTTAAACCATGTTTCTTCTCCTATAGCCAGAGCAGCCGCCTGGCTATTTGTAGATAAGGTAAACATCAAAGAACAAGGGTCAAATTCTATTCTTTCTAAATGGATTATCATGATAGCAAGAGCAGTTTTCTATGTAATTCTGACATAGTAACGAATTTGTATAGGTGGATATGCTTCTTGATATGTATGAATTCAATCTCTCAAGGTAAGCAAATAGTTTCAGGCTTCTGAGAATCATTTATCGAAAACATATATAATTGATTCTAGAAGGAACTTTTGAATACTATTATACCAACTAACTTTGTATGACGTTATAGTGCATCAGGAATGCAACTGTTGCAGACAACATGCAAAATTGCAGGAGTTGATTACCAGGACTTGGACTTGTCGGCCTTAATTACAGGTTGCTGTACTGGTTTATGCAATGATGTTTTACACACTTTTCGATTGATAAATTGTACAATATATTACTTAATTTATTTATAAACATTAGAATTATTCGTCTCCCTAGTTATCACCAATCTATACGACTTGAAGCAGGGCTATCATGCTGCATAAACAAATCAATGACTGCCTACTACGACGAACACACGCAGTCTACCTCGATGAAAAACATGGCCCAATTGGCTCAGTGTAAGTCCACTCAGCCCATGTCTTACATTCTGAAATTTCATCATATGAGACAGCCAATTGTGGGCACTTTTTGGTTGCATTAATATTAGTGAGCTGCTTCCACAGTGTTACGATCTGGCAGATTTGGGAAGTATGATTATGGGTTGATTGGGAATCTGTTGCATTATTGGAAAACGTCCCCTCCATCCTATGACTTGTCGGCAATTCCAGAGAGTCTGTCGTTTTTTCTTGCGCATGGAGGAAATGATATGCTGGCGGATGTAGAGGATGTGACACAAATTGCTGAGAAGCTGCCAGGACAAGTAAAGATGTTGCTGATGCCCAACTATAACCATGTGGATATGATGCTTGGTACCTCTGCCCACACAGATGTCTTCCCCCACATCTTGAAATTCTTTAAATAGAAATATTAACTGTAAAGTCGAGAACTTAATTCTCTCAAAAATGCCCTAGTGATTGTGTTCCTTTTCTTTCACTAGATTATTATATTGATCTAAATCTTGAATCGAAATATAATTCAGAATATTGATAGTGAATTTTCAAAATGGTACTTTTGCATTTCATCCTGATTTCATTAGTCTGTTTGTTGTGGGAGTTATGGTTCAATTTGATCATTTCCCTCTGAAAAATTCATATGATGGCCAAATCATGTTGCCCTTCATCTTGGGGCTCAAGGCTATTCTTCTAAGGTGAATTTACAATTTGGTAGAATGAAATTTGTATCATATTATAATGGTGAAATTTGCATATATTCAATTTTATTTTTCATTTAGTTTTGGGTTTATTTTGAGAGAATATCTTAATATAATTACATTGTGATATATAATACACTTTTTGTATTAAATTTGGTTTCTTTCTCAATTCCTATCTATCTTCATTCACTCTCACTTGTATACATTTTCATATGTTTTTCTTTACATTAGCTTGATTTGTAATTATTTTCATATATTCACATTATTTATTAGCCTTGATTTCCATATATCCATTCTTGATCCCAAGAACCCACATTCCAAATATTGCCCGTCATTTTTGTGGCATGTAAGAATGGTCTTGCATAACATAAAGTTGACCTAAAAGTCAACTTTTAAAATTTGAATTACTAATTCTTTCCCTTTCCTCATTGCAATCAAAAGTTTACTTATTACAAATTTGTACAATGATTCATTATATCTTGGTATTCAAATAAACTCATTTGAACATTAATCAATCTTCCAACCATCATTTAAAATCCTAGAGCACTAAAGAGAACTTTTAAGAAAATTTAGAATTGGAGCACTAAAACGAACAATAATTTACATTAGAATCATCACTTGCATGTTTTCTAGTTGTTTGTCAATATTTTCTACAATTGTAAAGTTGATACAATCAAGGGGGTCGACTCAAGAGAACATGGCTCTTGCAATCCAATAAATTATCTAATTTAAAATGTCACTAGTCCTTAGTATCAACAAAATAGTAGAGATTTCAAAAAAATAGATAGAAAAAGTCTACATTGCACTAGATCATAATTGTGTGTCAAGGATCAAATTAGGGTGACATAAAATGATCTACAACCATACAATTGGCTCAACACAAAGTTACAAGATCACATAGAGTAAAAATAAAATGAGCATACCAAGGTCTATTATTGTTCCACAATTTAAGATTTACATGCTTTATCATTTGGAGCAACGTAGACAAAGGGGTCCATTGAAAGGCACTAACCTAGTAGCCTACAAACTTAGCCATAAAATAGTATTCCAAGTAGAAGAAAACAATGCTATGTTCTTTACATTAGTATAAAATATGTCTTCATAGGCTACAACAAGCTAATAAAAGTCTAAACTCAACATGAATATAGCTCCACATGCTTTTTCAACTATGGCTTACAAAATGGTGAAGGCATATAATACGTTCCACTTTTGGGCCAAAATGAAAAATGGAAAATCATGTTCAAAAGCACATAGGTTTGATAAAAAATAGGTTTGATTGAACCTATTCAATAAATGCATCATGTTGTTTGGTACCTAGTTGCAATGGTAGGCTTGATTGAACCTAGTTTGATTCAATAGTAGGAGGTTTGAAACTATATATAGGGAGATCTTGTTAGAGTTTGATGTTTGAACCTCACTACCTAATAGATCTTGTTAAAATGGTACGCCTTCTACAAGAGATTTAGAAGAAGCCAATAAAGAATGATTTAATCATACAATATGTGCAATGTTCCAAAAACATGCAATTGCATGAGAAACCCTTGATTATATAGAAAATGGGTGAGATGATAAGGTAGTTGTGTACTCTAACCACCTTGCACATTCTCAAAGGATATGCGTTCCTAATGTGTCATGTGCATAGGGCAAGTGTGACTAATGTGACTAGGAATTTGACTAGAAAAGGCTATAAACTAACTACTTTGACAATGTCCCTATTTACACTAACACCCCCAAGTGCAACTTATGGAGGATAGAAAAATGCAATGAATACAATGACAAAAGGTCTCAACCATTAGACCATGTAGACATTTCTCATAAATGAAGTAAAGGAGAAAACCTAATAAGACAAAAATCCTTTCAAAAAGAGAAAAAAGATATGAAAAATATAAAAGTCAAGAATCAAGATCAACCTCTCCAATAACAATAATTCCAATAGAAAATACAATAACAAGTGAGAGTTTGATCCAAGAATACCAAAGATGAAAGAATAAATGGATTCTTTGACAATAACAATGCGAAACTAAGAAGAAGTTGGAGAAACAATACAAAGCAATATCATGTCAAACACTTGAAAAAGTCAAGAGGGACAATATTGGGTTGTAGATTCTACTACAAAATTTTACAAATTTGGTAAGTAAAAGATAGTCTTGATATCAATGGATATTGCTAATATCAATGTATATAACCTCAAAAGCTTCACATTTTGTTGGATAAATATCTAGAATGTAAGAAAAATGATTGATTGCAAGATAAGTGATAGATTGAATGAATATGGTTTAAAATGATTCAAAGGGGAGAACCAAGGATGTGGGTATCCATTTTGAATCTCTTAAGAATAGTGACCTACAAAATACAAAAAATGGTAGAATTTGAATAGATTGGAAATAATCATTAAAATGAATTGTCATGGGATGTAGCATGTCACATAGATGTCTGCACATCACACGAGTATATAGAAAATTTGGGCTAAACAAAGGTCCAAAATAATAGGAATAATATAACCAAGACATTTGGGACATAAAGATAAGGAGAAATGACACTAAAGATGTTAAACCTTTGGCATTGCGCCTTGGGACAAGGCTAGGATGTCAAAGTGAGTGCATAATATAACTTCAAATTTTAATGGTATGCAATTTATGATGTCATATTTTATCCCCACTTTAGTGAGGGTATGAAATTTATGATAAATATAAATGCTAAAGTAAAGAAAGGGAATACTAGAAAGTAAATACTAGAAAGTAAATACAACAAAAGGATATTGTAGGGGATGCAAACTCTTTGAGTAGGGTGAACATGCCCCCAAGTTGAGAACTTGTAAAATAAATACATTAGAAAATAAAAATCTTGCACAAGGAAAAAAGTAATAATAACACAAAACCTGAAAAATAAATATATTTCACTAAAATAACAAACCTAAAAACACACACACATACAAAAGAAAATACATCATGAATAAAAAAAATATATACACATAAGAGGAACACAAAAGAAGAGAAATCTAGAGAGATAATGAAAATAGAGAATGAGAACAACAAACATTTTCTAGCAATGTGTTGCTAGAAAAAAGGAATGTTAAATATGGTTCTAGGCTTAGCACTCATGCTAGGAACCATATAATTCCTTCATGAATCACAAGAAATATAAACTAAGTTTTAGGGTGACCATAAGAAAATATTGGAAGTAGTTCATAGGAAGTACATAGGATACTAAGTTGTATTATGTTAGGTGACTTATATGCTACCAATTTTGTAAGGAGTGCATGCTTTAGGGGGCATGAATATGAAGTATGGGAAAGTGAGAGCCACCTCTTAAAAAAAATCAATGAATGTAAAGAATGAAATTAATTTTAAACTGGAAGAGGGAAAGAAGAATGACTACAAGGAAGAGACATCAACATGGATGTTGCAAGAATGAAACAACATGAAATGACATTGGAAAATGTAGGGATGTCACATAAAAATGAGAAAAATTATATGAAAAGACACACAAAGGGATCCATAGGCTTGGAGTAAGTATGTAAATAAAGGGGTAATCATAAGTTTCAAAAAGACCTGAAGGGAATGAATATTCATCATTCCCCAATCAGATTGTTGAACTCTAAGTACAAAGGATGATTGCTTAATGAAGATAAAAAAACTTTTTAGGTCAACATGGAAGAGATCTAAATGCATCAACACTTTGCATCATCCCCAAAATATCCAAAAAATAATATACAATATAGAAGAAGATAGACACAATTAGAGGAATATTACAAAAAATTCCCTCCCCTTCTATCCATGTACCTAGAAGAGTAACATGGGTCCTTTAGGACGAACTAACAAATAATTAGTATAAAATAATAGGAATTATAAAGATAAATAGGTAAACATACATATACAAATGATATGAAAGTATGAGCTTAAAGGTTATCATCCATTAGATAATCTTCCTCCCAATCTTGATTATATGGAGAAGGAGGACATGCTAAAATAGGAAGAATTGTTAGAGCCATACTAGGAGACTCACCTAGGGTGAGTGTAGGATCATGATAGGCCAAACAATTGTGATAGAAAAATGTGATTTTAGTTAGAAAAAATCGTGAAATGCATCTTTGACATTTTACTTGGGCTGGGTAAAATGTACATTTTTCTATGGTAAACACCAAATCAAAACAAATATCCATTCCTTGATAAAAATGGATATATGTTATTTAAACCAAAAAATGGATATCTGATATAAACGAATATCCGTTATCTTCTATTTTTCTTATATAATTATATCTAATATTATATATATTATAATATATATTACTTATAATATTATAATATATTAAAGTATTATGATATAATATATATTATATATCATGTATTATATATTATTTTATTTATATTATAATATAAATTACAAATAATATTATAATATATGATATATGATATATCATATAATATAATAAATTATGATATTATATATTACTTATCACATTATAATATCTAAGATTAATTATCTATTATATGATATTATATATCATATAATATAATAATATATTAAATATTAAAAAAATGCTTTCCAAAATGAATATCAGTTTCGAAAAGCTATTAATAATATAAAAAATATATAATTGTTAATCTAGATTTTAATCTTTAGTTGTAAAATATGGACTAAAGCATCCAGGGTAAAAAAATAAGATTTATTTTTTAACCAAACCACATCATTTCAGGAAGAAGTGGAGTGTTTCTCTCTCTCTCTCTCTCTGTCTCTCAAAAAGATTTAGACTTAGTCAAATCACATGTTGCATGAGCTTTGGATGAAGTTTGTTTTATGGTAATTGTTTGAGTTTAATGAGGACAATTCAAATTTTTTTAGGGTATTGACCATGTGTAGAACTCTTTGCATGAGTGTTTGCAAGCTCTTATGGTGGTTAGGAGTGATTAGGTTGTAGTCATGAGTTATTGTGAAGGTCCATTTTGAATATAATATGATTCATGCCCAGCTTAAAAAAAGTAAGAATGCATACAATGAAACCTTCATTGATCTTTCTGTTTAGATAATGTTTACATTATTTGGGTAGTTGGATGTGAATGTACTTATATTGAAGCCAAAGAAGGTTTTAGAACCTTTAAGCTAAAGTTTAAAGACAGTCCTATAGTTGAAGACATCCAAGTAGCTATATAAGTACACAAAGGAAAATCATTGGCTGAGTTAAAAGACATTGGAGAATTTGACAGAGTCTATTAAGTGGCAAAGTATTCTAACACAAGGTCCTTGGTATTTTTCAAGAAAAATATTCACTCTTCACCTTTGTGATTTCTATAAACTGTCCACGGGCTATTAATTACAAGGATCAAATTGATGCAAAAGTGATAGAGGCAAGGGAAAAACTTGTTCACAAGGTTTTGGAGAGTTTTCCTTATATTTCTATAGGATTTGTTAGGGTTCTTTCATCTTAATGATAAAGAGACAAAATGAGACAGTCATCAAGGAAGACAAAAAGGGTGGATGTCCAAGAGAAGCAAAAAACACCCACAAAGAACAAATGTACTATAGTAAAAAAGAAAGTATGGCATTCTTTGAAAAATGCATAAAGACAAGGGACTGAGCAGTGAATAGAGATTTAAAACCATTAGTTTGTGAATGGTAATATGCATAAGATCAATATAAATCACAGTGAGTGATAGTGTTTCAAGGAGATTAAAGTGTGATTGATTGGTTTTTGAGGAAGAAGAATAAAAGATGTAACAAATCATTATGCATGGCGGGATAGTCAAAGGATAGATTCCCTGAGTCAAGCTAGGTGACAATGATATGGAGGATGAACAAAGTGAACCATATAGTGGCTAAGGCATATTCCAAGGCATATGATGGACATGGCACAACATCTCAGAAAGCTTGTTGTAGCTCTTGTAAAGACCAAATACCAAGATGCTTAATCAAGTGCTCTCCTAGTGTTTTAGATGTCCAAGTGTAGGAAAAATCTAGTGTTAAGTCTAGGATGCTACAAAAAGATATGAATTTTCATAAGATTATTTTTAGATTGAATGCATTGAGGAAGGAAAGAGGCTGGCATTGAAACCTAGTAAGACTCAACTATGTGACCATTCATTCTAGTAAACATGTTCCAGTATCATACATGAAAGATAATCCTTAGTTTGTTATTCTGTATGATTCAAATTTAGTGCCTTATTCAACGACAAAAGTAGCTACACGAGGAAAATGAAGGATAGGGGGGAGATAAAACAAACAAAACAAAATTTATCTAATCATATTGCTGCTGCAATAATACACTTTATTGATCTTAATACATTACAATTGCAGATTCAGGACTCTCCAGAGTTCTTTTGATATCTACTGTCAGAGATCACTGTCTGATGATATTTCTCATAGCTCTAAGAAGCTTCATTTATAGCTAGAGGATAGTGGTGAAGATAAGGATGGGATAATCTATCCATAAATAAAATCATGTCATATCAATTGCTCTGTAGCTGCACCTTGTTCCATTGCATGTGATTGCATTTATTTGGGTAGTTGGGATTGCACTTTCCAACACTCTCCCTTAATCACAACTACTACCATTTAGAATACCCAAACAGTCTTGTAGATACTCAAATATTTATTTGTCTTTGAAAATTATTTTGTCAACTTACTTGTCAGCCGACCTTCTGATCTATAAACTCAAATTCAATTTCTTCCTTTCTAAAAAGTACTCTCTCTCACGCTACTGTATTTTTCTACAAGAACTTAATTCCATCCCATCGTCGATGATGACAATTCAACTTGGTGTCTTCATGCACCTTCATCTTCAATTGATCTTCAAATCATTCAAAATCTTGATGTACACTTCCTGCAAACTCACTATCTGTAGTTTTCCATTTTTCTTGATGTATTACAAGACAATATCTATCACTTTTTCAAATCTTCAAATCTCTCTTGATTTCTATTATTCTTCACATAGGAACACTTATACTTGAACAACTTTTTTAACATACCTATAATCTTTTCCCAATTTGATCTATAACTCCATCCATAATCCATCTACATTCATTCTTTCATATATTCATTTTTCCACTCTTTATTCCAAAACATTTTTTCAGAATGGCTTTTCAAACCACAAATGCTACATGGATGTAGATCCAACACATGTCTTTCTTATGTCCTTCCCTATTACAATGGGAACACTGCATACATTGCATTCCTTGAACTAAAGTTTTTGAACCTGTAACACTTGTGACATCATTTTACTTACCTGTTACATATCCAAGACCTACATACTTTGGCCTCATTATTGACTCAATGGGCTCTATGATTCCTTGCCCATGCTTGCCCAATCCTTTACCTTTATATACCATATTCTTCATAATTTTCAAACCAATATTATTTTCAAAACAATTAACCATATTTGCATATTCAAGCAAATTATCATTTTCATCCTTACATTCTTGATTGGAAACAACTTCAACTAAATCACAACTACCAACTAATTGATCAAATGAACAACATAGATCTTCTATGCTACATGAGACATCACAAACTGATGGCTTTGATTTCAAACATTCATTTTCCTTTTGGCAAGCTACTAACATCTGATTAAACTAACTATTTTGTTCATTCAATCTCAATATCTCATCATTTTGTAAACCATTTTCTTTTTCTAACAAATTTATTTTTTCCTCCAAATCTTCATTCTTCTTTTTTATTCCATCAAACAACTTTAATCTTTCTTCTAACTCTTTATTCTTTTCTTTAACATTTTCAATTTCTTTTTTTTCTAGATGATCTTTTTCACAAAAATATTCATATCTTTTCTTTCTTAACTCCCTTAAATCTACAATAAATTTTGAATTGCATTGCTTAACATTTAACATTTCTTCCTCTAAATTATCTTTTTCCTTCTTAACACATTTATCAATTTATCCCGTTTTAACTCACCTTACCTTTGCACTTGATTTTGCTACAGCTATTTCCCTTTTCTTTGGCAGCTACGCATGCCTTCACACTCTTCCTTTGATTTCCTTTTCAACAACTATGACTTTTCCTTTCAACTTCAATCTGCAGATCTAATGACTCCAACGAATTCTTTCAAATACTGAAAATACTAATAGCTGCAATCTACCTTTGGCAACTTGTGCAAATAGTAGCCTCCATATAGACTCTGTTGACTTGTGAGCTTTGTCTCCCTTGATCTCCTATGAACTTTAAACAAATCAGCAACCTCTCTTTGCACTCCTTTGATTGGAAATTCAACTGTGATGTCTGTAGGGATATGCAATTCCCACCTTTGTTTGCAGCAGGTTTTCTCCTTACAGTGTCTTCTTTTCATATCGACCTTCAAAATGCTGCACTTGACTTGGACCGTGGCGACTTTCTCCTTTAAAAACGACATTGGCTTTAGTAATACAGTCTAGCGGCTTTGGATCTGTATTTCATCGGATTTCCTTCTCTTTGAAAACTAACTGTGATTCCTTTTTAGCAGATAGATTGACTTGGACTTGGCGATATGCATTCTACGGTAGATTATAATCTGCAATCTTCAATTTTTGGATTCTTCTTCCTAGCGGCTACTACAATTTCTTTTCTGCAACACACTTTGGATCTCCTTCCAGCGACTTAAATTCTTTCAGATCTGCAATCCATTTGCTTTCAACTTTTGCTGCCTACACTTACTACCAATGATTTATAACATACAGAACTAGTGGTCTTACCTCATTCAACCTTGGTCTCTTCTACGAGTTTCAAACAATCTCATGCGATGGCATTGGCAATTATAGTGACCTTCCAAACAATAACCTCTTTATCTTAAAAAAATAGTGATCTACCTCTTTTAATCAGCAACTTCAAAATGAGGTCTCGTCCCTCCTGCAGGCTTTAAAATGTGGCAACTTCTCTTTGTAAGCAGTAGTTTTTTTAGATCGACATCCTCCTCTTGAATGACTATACTTCTCTTTCCCAAACCACAATCTCTCTTTTCTCTTGTGATTACTGTGGCCTTTTCTAAGGTGTCTCCCTATTTCTGGGACATCCACAATGCGTCTAGTCTTGGTTGCAATCTCTTTGACTTCAGATCTGTGATCCGCTTAGAATTTCTTCAACCTTCTCAACTACGAAAAAATTCCTACAGTCCTCCATTAGTGATCTCCTCTATCAGCTGCAGTTTATTCACTTGTCTTCTTTATTTCACCGCGATTTCCTTTGTTCCACTCAGTCTACAATGCCACGATCTTGGCATTAGACAAGGGCACTAACACAAAAACTACGACTCCTTATATGGGCGGCTGCACACACGGATTTGACTCGGCGATCTAAAGTTGAGGTGTTGCGATCATCTTTTAAATTCTGGGATCCACAATGATCTCTTTCTTCTGTGGACAACTATCCACTTTCTTTTTCTCGCTTTGACCGATCTATCCTTTGAAGTGGCGGCACCGGCTACAACTTGGATTTGATGGTATCTTACAAATATCTTCTCCTTCAAACTTCTACATAGTCTTTTACACTTCCATCAACGATCTCTTGATCTCACAAATGATCAACCTGCAATCCTAGCTCTGATACCAGATGAAGGATAGGAGGGAGATAAAACAAACAGAACAAAACAAAATTTATCTAATCATATTGCTGCTGCAATAATACACTTGATTGGTCTTAATACATTATAAATACATATTCAGAACTCTGCAGAGTTCTTCTGATATCTGCTATCAGAGATCACTGTCTAATGATATTTCTCATAGCTCCAGGAAGCTTCATTTATAGCTAGAGGATAGTGGTGAAGATAAGGATAGGATAAGCTATCCATAAATAAAATCTTGTCATATTAATTGCTATGTAGTTGTGCCTTGTTCCATTGCATGTAATTGCATTTATTTGGGTAGTTGGGATTACACTTTCCAACAAGAAAACATGATAGCCATTGCTTAAAAAATAGAAGACATAGGTAAAGGTAATCCTGTTAAACATGGAACCAGACAGGATTGATATATAATGTCCTCGAATTCTTAAAGAGAATGACGCAAACAAATTAGTGATTTGGAGCGAGGTACCAAAATTGTTGTTTGCATAGAAAGATTGATATCCTATGCACAAGCCGAGGTAAGATAACAAATCTAAGTAGAGTCACCTTATTCTTTATGGATGAAGCAGATTAGATATTTGATATGGGATTTGGGCCTCAGATTACTAAGATAGTTCAAACTACAAGACTAGACAGATAGACTATGCTCTTCATTGCCATATTCCCTTGGTAGGTAGGTTTTCCTTCTCGGAAAGGTCAGATATATCAACGGAGATTCAAGTAGGTTGGCATAAGTTTTGTTCAAGGGATTTCTTAGACATGGCTATCCATGTTTTTCGCTTCATGGAGCCAAGGATCAAATAGACCGGTGGGAGAACTGAAAAGAGCAGGCCGTAAGGGTGTAGTTGTTACTTTCATTTTTGAAGTAGAAGATAGATATGTTCTCAACCTTGTTAAAGCACTAGAGTTATCTAAGAAAGCTATACTCGAGGACCTCAAAAATATTGCTAGTGGGGTTTGTGACTAAGATAAGCCAAGGTACTGAATATATTCATAGCACTGCTTACGATGGTAGTGGAATTAAGTTCAACAAAGAAAAGAGGACAAGATTTTCTTGCTTTTTCCAATATGTATGACTGATCATTGCTTTCGGGTTTATGGTTGTCGACAGATGTTGCTGTCATCCCAACTCACGTTGTGTAATAGGTATTTTGGTTGTTGGTATAAGGACACTGTATGATATTCATGGCTGAGGTTACTTTGAAAATAGTGTAATGGCCAGTGTTGCATTTGCTTCTAGCTCATTTAACAGAAGTTCTAGTATTCAAGAATTCTCAATGGATCAATACAGAACATCATACAGATTAGTTAGGTCTTGTTTGAACGATGTCAAGGATAAAGTGGTCTTCCTATACATCCGAGTGTGAACCAATTGAGAGTATGACACATCTTCAAGATGCCATAATTAAGTTGTAGAATCACCTCCCAAGCTCATATCCAAGACATCAGTGTTCAAAATATGATAAGTTTAGGGTATGAGGTCTTCTTTGGTGAGTCAGTTTTATATGTTCAGTTATAGCTCCTCAAGAACTGAAATTTATGATGGAAATATTGTGGTATTGGTTAGGTAGCTAAAAGATAGAAGGAAAAATTGACAATCTTGTAAAGGAATATTAAGTAAGAAGAGATCTTGAGGTGGCATATGGTGAAGTGCTGAATCTTGTCATGTAAGTGTTTATACACTTCAGCCAATCAGAAAATTCTACACCTGTAAAACTTACTCCTACAAGAGCCAGTAATTAGAGAATTGAAACATCAATAACCAATGGATTTTATATGAAATAAGGCATTGCTAGGCAATGTTCTTGCTCATAAATTCAGATAAAGTTTGTAGTTAGGTAATTGAGGTATCAAGGAGGGAGTCTATGGTGATCTTGTATTAGTGAATCCATATAATCAAGTGGGGAATGGAAATGATGCAGTATTTTCCATGTTGGATAGGGAGCCAAAGCAGCTAGTTCAAAGGAGATCTACAATATTATTAAACACTTCTGTTGTATTTCTAAATGTTGTTGATCAAAGATAAGGATACAATGATAATGGAAGGAAAGTCCTCACAAGAAAAGTGACAGTGACAAGGGATTACATGAACACAAAGAAGATGAACTAGATCGTAGTCAAGGACATGATAAGATAGCCGATGGTTTGAGAATAATAATCAAAGGATGGTGAACACTTCAAGGTTCATAATGCTTAAAATGACAAAACATGGCTATTATAATGTGCATATCATATGAGGTAGCCCACAGATAGAGAGAAATCTCTTTCAAAGAGATGGTTGAAAGAGTAGTTCTTGTGGCAATATGAAGACCTTAAGAAACTTGAAGGGAAGTGCTATCATTGGGATTATGAAGATTGTCATTGCAAGTTGCAGACCTAGTGATTAATATTTTTGAATTGAGAAGTGGATGCAAGGACTCTTATGAAGTATGAATAGTGGACAGTCAACAACCTGAGAGCAAAATGACAATATGATATTTTTTCACCTTACATGTCCTAAAAGCATAGGACAAGAAGTTACAACAGTTGAGTAAGATTGATGGCCATTCATGAGTAGTTGCAAGCATCTAGGGTAGTTTGGTGAGTTGTGCAACTGGTGGAGGGAATATAGGAGGT
Source organism: Sequoia sempervirens (assembly GCA_007258455.2). Taxonomy (NCBI): domain Eukaryota; kingdom Viridiplantae; phylum Streptophyta; class Pinopsida; order Cupressales; family Cupressaceae; genus Sequoia; species Sequoia sempervirens. The sequence goes on along the minus strand of VDFB02164910.1, from coordinate 101,611 downwards.
CGTTTTGACTCAGTTTGAGCCTTTTTGAGGGAATGTAGGAGTTGTTTAAGGAGATTTGATGGTAGAAAAGGTCAAGGCATGAATTTATCATCATTCAATTGCCTTTTTGGGGCACTTTTAAGGGTTGCAAAATAGGAGAATTTGTTTTGGACACTCAAAGGAGTTTGACTCAGCCTGACTCAAGTAAAGACTTATCTTTTTCTCCTCGACACATGTTCCTATTTTGTAGAGCTATTGAGCAGCTTATAAGTAAGGTTTTGGAGTAGATTTTAGTTAGTTCTCTTATCTCTTAGAGCTTTGCATTATAACTTTCTTGAGTTCTTTCATGCTAGAGAAACAAATGTAACTCATTTTTCCAGACTTATGTATAGTTGTGTAAGCAACTTTTATATCAATAAAATTAAGTTTCACCTTCACAATATTTTGTTTTGTTGTGTACAAACAATTGATTAATATATTATCTTGTGATTTATATGCAAATCCTCTATTATATGTCTCATGTATTTGCACCTTCAAGAAAAAAAAATCATATTTAGTGTAGGTTATAGGTTGTTTTGTTGGTTTAAACAACCATTAAGTGTGAAACATTTTTTTCCCTCTTAAACTATGAAACTTAAACTTTCCTTTAAAACACTGATGCATTAATATGTGTAAACATTTGAGTTGTGTGAGAACAAGTTCAAATATTGATCATTATGTGTTAAAACAATAGCATAGGTGTGGAAACATTTTCGTGCATCATGTGATTAGAGTTTAGGTTTCATTTTCATGTTTTTCTTCTCTCTTTCCTCAGCAAGCAATAGTAGCATAGGTTACTTTAGGTGAAATACCAAGGGAACCAACCCTCTTTGGAGGTTGATCTCCACCATTTGAGCCCACACTCAGGGAGATCATCCCATGTTTCATGAGGTGGCTAAGTGATTTTTTCAGCTCAACAAGGGTGCACACTTCCGTGACAATAGTTTTTGGCATGCTTGGTGGGACTGGTTGGATTATCTCAATTCAAAATTTTTCCCTTTATTTCTAATATTTGGTGTGTATACGTTAGCAGTTTCTACCTTTGGAGGCAATATCTTCACACAACTAGTGACTACAAGTTAAATATACTGGTTTTGAGAGGACTAGTGCTGGTATGTACTTAATGTTTGTAAAAAATAGACTTCATTATTCTAATTTTAAGAGATTTTCAATGAGGTTCTAGTTTTTTAAGATGTTGCATCATGTCTTAATTTCATGGAGATATGTTCTATCATCATCTTTTCCCTAAAAAACTGCTTATATCACTCTTTATCAGCCATACCAAATAAAAAATACTATTGGATTCATCCCAAATAACCCATTAATAACAATTCATCAACATACTCATCATGTTTACCACCCAACCACCCTTGCTCAAACTTCATAACAACCTTCATTTGTCCAAACTCAACCCCATGAAAACAATGTGTTGTTTCATGCCAACATAGTTAGATCCTCACAATCAGCCTCAAAATGATGGTAACTTGAGCATCAAAGATATAATGTCAGACGTTAAAAGTCAATTGAATGAAATTGAAAGAGAACAAGAATATAACTTGCATCAGGAAGAGCTGGCTTATCAAGCTTACCAACACTAATAGGAGTTGGATTATGAAAGTGAGAGATATGAAGAGTCACTTGCAAAAGAGGTTACTGCCAAACAAAAACAAATGAGATTATTGGTTGCTCGAGTTCAAAGGATAGAATTTACCAATCAACTTCTTACATTCCAGATAAGCCTACAAAAGAAGAGCCTCCCAAGTATAAATTTCCAAGCTTTAAGCAAGGTATGCCTCCCGAGTCTTTGAGTAAGTCTTTTGAGTTGGAAATTCCAAGTTTTAGAAAGCTTCATCCCTTGCAAGAAACTATGATTGTGCAATTACAACCCTTTGTTCCTAAAAAATAGTCTCCTCCAAATCCTATTACTCTTCCAAGGACCCATCAAACTTCCCAAGATTCTTTTCTAGATCAGCCTTCTTGTCCTATTGAACCATTCACCTTTGCAAAGAAGATCCTATTGTCTACCAAGATAACTATTTTGGTGAAGGGGAAAAAGAGTTTTTTGCTATTGATACACTTGTTCATAATGAGGAAGAGGAAAAATTAGTCTTATTTGCAAGGGAATGACGAGCATTATCAACTAGGATAACAAGTTGGAGGACAAGTAAAAGGTATTGGTCATGAAGCTTTTACTAATTTTTTTGATGAACTCCCATTTTTTTGCTAAAGATGAAGAGGATATGCCAATGCCTATGCTAACAAATCAGCAGATAGGGGATGAGAATGAGCATGGAAAGATGCTAGTCCATAAAGATGCCAATAAAGACAACCTTGTTTTGCAATAAAGAGAAGTTGGCACACAAAAGGTTGCTGATCAAACTGAATATGATGTCAAAATCAGTCCTTCTATACAAAAAATCAAGGAAGAGGTTGAAGAAGAATTTTTTTGGGATGATTTGGAGGATTTTTTTCAAATTTAGGTGCTAAGCTAGCACTAATGAAGCAAGAAAATCATGATCAATAGGAACATAAGGAAAAAATCTCTATATTTTTTCCAAAACAGTCACATGAAGTGGTCTCTACAAATCAACAAGATGGTGAAAAAGCAATACATAGACAAGAGGCCAGCAAGGAAAGTTTAAATTTTATCCTTTCAAGAGGATGTCCTATCAAACATCTAGCAATGATGGAGGCCACCAAAGTACCACAGTTCATGCTCTCACCCAAGCATGAAATTATAGCTGAAGGAGAATGTACTCAACTCACTTACCCACTTTAGGATAGCAGTATATATGAATATGTTTTCCTTCTTCAAGAGTCACTACAGTGGCTGGTTAAAAATTTGTCATTTCTCTACCTCCTCTTGGCTATCTGGATACACATGGAAATCATTGCAAACTAATGAGAAAAGAAAGCTACTTCAAGGAACCAATGAATGGTTTTGTTTGATAAAGTTTTGTCGTTGGTTAGTGTAGGTTAGAGTACGTTTCCTTTTAGGTAAATAACTGTTGATGCATAATGTTTTAGATGTTAGTTTGTTCATATTTTCTCCAAGTGCTGAGGCAAAGTTAGTTGGTTTCAAGTTTTAGGTGCTTGGTCGGTGCTTTTTGATGTGCTACAGTTGGTTGTCAAGTCTAATTTTAAGTTTGTTTTCAATATCTTGAATCCTATGGCCAATTGATATACAAAGAAACTAGTCTTATGAGGTTTATTAGGAAAAACATTAGCAAAGGTCACCAAAAATGTTAATCTATTTTAAAATATGGACTAAAGAATCCAAGGATAAAAAATAAGATTTATTTTTTAACCAAGCCACATCATTTCAGGAAGAAGTGGAGTGTTTCTCTCTCTCAAAAGGATTTAGACTTAGTCAAACCACACATTGCATGATATTTGGAGGGAGTTTATTTATGGTAACTGTTTGAGTTTTTTGAGGACAATTCGAGCTTTTTTAGGGTATTGATCATGTGTAGAAATATTTGCATGAGTTTTAATCTCTTTATGGTGGTTAGGAGTGATTAGGTTGCAGTTGTGAGTTATTAAGAAGGTCCATTTTGAATACAATATGATTCAGGCTAAGCTTTAAAAAAGTAACAATAGATACAATGGAACCTTCATTTTTCTTTTAGATTAGATATTGTTTACATTATTTGGGTAGTTGGATGTGAATATGTACTTATTTTGAATCCAATTAAGGTTTTGGAACCTTTGCACTAAACTTTAAAGACATTCTTATATATGAAGACTTCCAAGTAGCTATATAAGTACACAAAGGTAGATCACTGGTTGAGTTAAAAGACACTAGATAATTTTCTAGAGTCTATTAAGTGGAAAAGTTTTTATAACACAAGGTCCTGGTATTTGTTAGGAAAATGATTAACTCTTCATCTTTGTGATTTCTGTAAACTGCCCATGGGCTATTGCTTACAAGGCTCACAATGATGCAAAAGTGATAGAGGCAAGGAGTAAACATGTTCACAAGGTTTTGGAGAGTTTTTATTATATTTCTATAAGATTTGTTAAGGTTCTTTCATCTTAACGATAAAGAGAAAAAATGAGACATTCATCAAGATAGTCAATAAGGGTGGATGTCTGGGAGAAGCAACATACACCCACAAAGAAAATATGTAGTCGTATGCTACAGTAAAAAAGAAAGTATGCCAGTCTTTAAAAAATGTATAAAGACAAGTGATTGAGTAGTGAAGAGATATTTAAAATTATTAGTTTGTGAATGGAAATATGCATAAGATCAATATAAATCATTGTGAGTGATAGTGTTTCAAGGAGATTAAAGGATGATTGATTGATTTTCAAGGAAGAAGAATAAAAGATATGACAAGTCATGATGCATGGGGGGATAGTCAAAGGATAAATTCCCTAAGTCAAGATAGGTGACAATGATACGAAGGATGAACAAAGTGAGCCATACAGTGGATAAGTCATATGCCAAGGGATATGATGAAAATGACACATCTCAGAAAGTTTTTTGTAGCTCTTGTAAAGACCAAATACTAGGATGCTTAATCAAGTTCTCTCCTAATGTTTCAGATGTCAAAGTGTAGGAAAAGCCCAATGTTAAGGCTAGGATGCTACAGAAAGATATGAATTTTCATAAGATTATTTCTAGACTAAATGCATTGAGGAAGGAAAGAATATGGCATTGAAACCCACTAAGACTCAACTATACGACCATTTATACTAGTAAACCTATTATAGTATCATGCATGGAAGATAATCCTTAGTCTGAACATAGTCTATATGATTCAAATTTAGTGCCATATTCAAAGACAAAAGTATCTACTCGAGGAAAACTCAATGTAAATTTCTCAAAAAGCAGAAGAAAAAGGTAAAGGTAATCCCATTAAACATGGAACTAGAAAGTATTGATATATAATGTCCTCGAATTCTTAGAGAAAATGACACAAAAATCTTAGTGATTTGGAACAAGGTACCAAAATTGTTGTTTGCACAGAAAGATTGATATCCTATGCACAAGTCGAGGTAAGATAACAAACCTAAATAGAGTCACCTACTTCTTTATGGATGAAGCATATTAGATATTTGATATGGGCTTTGGGCCTCAGATTACTAAGATAGTTCAAAATACAAGACTAGATAGATAAATTGCACTCTTCACTTCCATATTCCCTTGGTAGGTAGATTTTCCTTCTTAGAAAGGTCACATAAATCAATGGAGATTCAAGTAGGTGGACATAATTGTTGATGTGTTTTTTATGCACTTTTCAACACAGGCAGTGCATAGGTGCACTACCTCTCTTGAAAGACAATCTGCCACAATCGAGTTGCAGAACACTATCCCAAGGTCTCTCGGATGTCAGGTCATGACAGTGCTTAGATACCTCAGTAGTTTGATGTGATTTGCTGGAATCACAAGGCGGCCTTACAGAAATACAAAGTGTGAGCACAAAGCATGAAGTTGGATCTTTGAAAAGGAGTTTTTTAGCATGAAAGCAGTTATGCGTTGGTTGTAGGTTCAAACAGTAGTCTCAAACTCCATCTGGTTGTTAGATTTGGCTTTATAAGATGCAATGAACCTTGGTATTGTTCAGTTTCTAAAAAAGTGGAAAAAGGGCGAAGGGGAAGAAAAGTTCCTAAGTCTGAAACTTGCAATGAATAGTGACAATGGAGTTCTTGCAATGGACAATTCCTTAAAACAATATCCCACTTAACCAGGGATTTCACAATATCATGGAAATTGTGCTATCTTCTAAGGGCTGCAGATTTTTATCTTTCATCCACCACATACATGCATGAACTAAAGATAAATGTTTGGGGCAGCTTTAATCAAGTCCAGGCTAACTTTGCACAGCTATCTACCTTCAGCAAACAGCAAAAAGTATGGACTAAGGGATCATCAACAAAGCAGGAATTTTCATAAACACCAAACAACATTCCTAAAATTTACCCAAGTAGCATGAACAGCTAACTAAACATCAAAGAGATCTAAGCTAAACATCTAATATTGGAGAAGTGAATCAAATGACATGAGAGAAAACAAGGAAATGCACCAAGTCAATGCTATTTCTTATAAATTTCTGCAGCATGTCTTTACAACAACTCAACTCTCTCTTTGCAAATGAGAGGAGTGCTCTATTTATAGTTTCCCAAAAGTCAAATGAATGGCCAAGATTCATTACAATTGTGTGGCCAAGATTCATTACAAAATAGGGTTTCACCTACCCCCAAATAGATTTACAATTAAAAAACATTCTTTGTCCTTTCCCTATTTTGTCATCTAGTGGATGACACTATTGCTTTTTCGTCCTGTAGCTAATTGCTGTTTTCTTGGCTGTAGATACTCTTCTGGGAGGTCTTCTTCCTTGGCTGGGCTGTCCTCTCGCTCCTCAGAGGCTGCGTGTTCAATGTACTTGAGGATGACGGCTTGGAGCTTGTCGATCTCGAGGATCTCGCATCTCAATGCTTGGTAGCTCCACTCTTTAGCATTATCCTCTAGCCTTTTCCAGTCTTCATCATACTTCGAGCCCTGATCTTTGAAAAGCTTTGATCAGTCAAAGGCGCGGGTAGCAAAACTCAGGAAGTCTGTTGTGATATCTCCGGCTATCCTGTCCTTCATCCTTTCCTCAAAGTATGGCTTGATCTTTCCGGTGTCCAATTTTACCGTGGGCATATCATGGCCCGTCATTAACTTAAGGTACTCGGTGCATTCCGTCCGGATCTCCTTGATCCATTCTATATCTGGATCCACTTTGTTCTGGATTTGCTCCATCCTCTCCTTCCGGTTGATGAGGTCCCTATGCCACACGTGCACCAACCAGTGATCCTCCTTCTTCAGTTCTAGCTTTTCTTCCCACATGCTTTTTGGCATTTGAAGGATGGCCTCAACCCTTGGGAAGGCAGAGTCGTAGATTGTAGGGAAGCCGGTGCAGAGTTTCTTTGTGCTTTCCAAGGATTGAACCAGGTCTAGGAACTTGTTGGCTATCTGCACAGCCAAGCCGATTCCTACGTTTCCGACGCTCGCAACTTGCTAGAACCAATCCTCCGTGGTCTTCTCCAAGTTTTTCATCCTCTCCAGCTTACCTATCTATTCCTTGGAGAGCAGCTGTGGCGCGGCCGTCGAGGTAGTGGGGAGGTCATCTATTGAAGACCACTGCTAGATGTAGTCGGTTAGGGCAGCAACCTACGCCTTTAGCTCATCTTTGGTGACCTTGTCCTATTTAATCAGATGCACCACTGTGGCCACTGATTCCTCCAGATGTCCGACCTTCTATTCCCTGGTGGCTATCCCTAGGTCAATGGTGGAGATATTGTAACTAACTCCGGCCTGGCCAATAGTTGGCGTCGCTACTTGTGATACCCGGGAGCCAAAAGCGTCCATGGTTATCTTGGAACGAACCTTAGGCTTCTTCTCCTTCTTTGTGGTGGCTAGAGATCGAGCCAAGATGGCTTCCAATCTTGATCTCGGGTCGCTCAGAACAGGAGTAGTCTTTTCAAGCTGCTTCTCCAGCCAATCGGGCATAACAAATTTGTCTTTGGGTGCCTCATGGCTGCCTTCACCCTTCTCCGTTAATTGTAAGATCTCTGCCTCTTCTTCCTTTTGAAGCTCTTCTTTTTCCTTGGAAGCATCCTCCTCCTCGTCAGAGTCTTGATAAAACATGAGGCATTTAACGGCTGCCTTGGTGGTCAATATCTGGGTGAGATCTTCTCCTACCACCTCTTCTTCTTTCTTTTCTTCAACAGCCTCGGCCTCGGGGCTCTTCACAATGTGGGTCTCAGCCTCAGTGATATCCTTTGTAGGTTGCTCTTCTTGTGGCTGTCCTTCTTCATCACGTGGCGACTCTTCTGTCTCCTCCCCAACATCTTTTGGCTGCTGAGCCAACTCTTCTTCCTTGTCTTCATCGAAGACCTGAATAATTTCATTGGCACCCGAGCCATCCTCTCCATCCCCGCCCTCGAAAGAGCTTGTCTCTTCTTCCTCGTAGGCCACCTTGTCGATGGTTCTGTGCCCATATTTGGGTTGCTCATAATAATCATCAGCCTCCTCTTCAATAGGCTTCGAAGCCTCTTGTTCCAGCTCCTCCAACTCCTTAGAAATCTGCATTGTGGCCTCCATGGCCGGCGGACCTGTTGGCGGTTGCGAAGGCTGAGCTATTGCGAGGGCTTGGGCGAGGGCCGCCTGGAGTGCGGGGTCCATTAGGAGTTGTGAGAGCTCGGGGGGGAGACTCTGCATGTGCCGTGCAATTGCCTCGAGCACAGTGGAAAGGGGAACCAGCGATGCTAGCGTTGCCAGAGGTAGGGAGGTAATGGGTGACATGGCAGCAGTAGAGGAAGGGGAAGTGGTCATGCTAGAGGAGGAGTCGATATTGATAATTGACTTGGCCGGGGGCGAAGGGGCGAGATGGACAGAGATGTCCACTGCCGACGAAGATGATGCGACCATAGCTTGAGAAGCGGGCAGCGCACCAGTTGGGGGAGGAAGGAGCAAGGGGGGCTGCACCTCTGTTGTGATCACTGTTTGCTTGAGTCTCATTGGGGATGAGCCTCCCGTGCCTTTTGCTACTCGCTCTTTGGGGTCCGCAGACTGTGCTGTTTCTTCTTCTTTTCTCTTCTGGGACCTGGTGATGGGGGGAGACTTGGAAGTCTCAGCAGCTGATGTAGAGGCGGCAACGTCCTCCGTGGCGCTTGGCCCACTCTTGAGCGCTTCATATGTTAGAGCCACCCCCTGTTGTTTCAGTTGTGCCACTTGCCCATCAACCCAATCCTTAGTGCGAACTATAATTGGCTGGGTGATGGTATCCAGGTCCTCAACCTCTTGCTCGTCCCAGTCGATGGAGGGGATTGCCAGGTCGGCAACCGCAGGGTACCTCGGGTGCACAAGGGTGGACTAATCCTCCTCAAGCTGATCAGGCACCGGAAACAGCTGCACCCTCCTCAGAAACTGTACTGTCATTCACATGTAGTGTCTCATGCGGACCTCCTTATCATCTTTACAATCCGCCCATAAATCTTCAACATGGTACTTGTGGGCGTATGCCGGCCCTAGCGCCTTCCTGACATGGCTGTGTGGGTCCATTCGTGGGCTAGCCGTGTACCATTCAAAGTTGTATTTTTTAAGTTCCTTCTCTGAGTTTCCGGTGCATTGGGATGTTTGCAGTGGATATAGGCCTTGGCCGAGGGTCATGGGATAGGGGATCCCTGCTACGCGCTTTTGGCCGAAGACCGTCTGAATATGTTGGAGCTGCCGGGAAATCTCCAGGAGAATGATTCGGTCATTTGGGTATCTCGGCAACTTGTTCGGCCATTCCGTGAATCCCTGGGCACAGATGTAGGTGAACTTCAGGAATTGAATGTATAAGAAGGCATACTCCTTCAGGAGTGCCCTGGTGCCATGGGATACCCTTCTCTCGAAGTCCCCGGCTATTAATCTGATAATGTGGCCTATGAAGGCATCATTGACACGGCAATATTCTTTTTTGAAGTAGCGGTACTATAGCTGAGGGTACCGGTGAAAAGGCTTAAGCCCTCATTTATGATCCCCATCCGGCACCATAAATAGCCCACTATACTGTCTCTGACCTGCCAAGGAGTATACCAGGTACGAGGTCATGTAGAACTTGGAGCTTTTCTTGACATTTACAAACTGCTTGTGGAAGCAGTTGCTGATGATACTCCCCTAGTCAAATGAGATCTTGGTTTTCACGTCCTCATTCCCTCGTATGATCTGTTCAACGTAGTAAGCCATCCACTCTTGGAAGTAGGCGGCTGCTGGGAGGCCCATGACCCTGCTGAGCATAGTCACCAAGTCGTGATAATCGTCGTGGAAGTCGTTGCGAAACAGCTCTTGGGGAACCTTTGCAGCGCTGCCTTGCCTCTCCTTAAGCCAGTAAATGTTAATTGACTTCTTGCAGCCCAATGGATTGGCATCCCATGCCGCCTGACATTGCTCCAACGTGGGGATCTGCATATGTGGGAATGTGGGAATGTGGAAGGTTTTAGTGATTCCTTCTGGAAACATGTCGGCGAGGATATTCCCCTCCTTGTCCACGATTGTTCTGGTTTCCGTTTGATAGGCTTCTCGGCAAGCCATTACTAATTCAGGTGCTATCAGAGACGGAGGGAAGCCGACAACTTTGGCGATTCCACTTTGGCATATCAACCTGGCATTCTTCGTTTTAGGGTCAACCTTGACCCTCTGGGTGAACTCATCTATGTCCACCTGGCCGATATTGGTGTCTGAGATCTCTCTCCAGTCAGTCAAGACCTTTGATTGGAGCGGTTCATCGTGGAATTGAAACTTTATTTGGTCTTTTTTGTCCTTTCCACGAGCGGCCCTCCCAGATTTCCTACCCTTGTCCTTTTCGGTAGAGGCCCCTGAAGTTCCTGCAGCTGATTCCATATATCCTGTAAGCAAAGGGCGAAGTCAGCACAACAAACATCAATAACGTTAATGTTAGTCCGCATTGTGAGTATATCATCTAAATAACCATTCAAATACATCACAAATTTTATCCTCAGATGATATCGATTTCATTTTAGGGCATTTGGACAATCCGGGCCCGGAGGGCCGGACTTCCCTGGCAGGAATGCTGTTAGGGAGGGAAAACATGACCGAAAGTTCCCGGAGACCCCCGTTGGCCAAATTTTGATATCTTAAGGGGCCTATGATGGAGAATGACATGATTTAGGACGTGGGTCGAAGTTAGATTCTCAGTTTGAATTAGTTTGGATCGATTTAAGGAGCCTCGGAGATTCCAGGTCGGGAAGCTGTTAAGGGGCGGCCGTTGGAGACGGCGACCAGTGAACGGAAGTCCGGCCGAGGAAGCCCGGCGGTGGAAGTCCGAAGGCCAGAATCCGGGGGCAAAAAGACGGCCAACACGGAAGTTATGACATTTAGGTCAGGCGTCAATCGGAAACTCGGGGCCCGAAGGCCGGAAGGACGCAAGGGGTTCACCGCCGAGATATCTTACAATGGCCTGAACGGCGGTGGCGAAGGGGACTCCGGGACCCGGCGACCGGAAAGACAACGAATGACGGCCGCCCGAAAGATGAGTATATCGTTGATTGGCGACGGTGAGGAAATGCCCGGGGTCCGGCATCCCGGGAGGAGGCCAGGCGACGACCGCCGTGTAAATTTTGTGTCGACTTGAACGGCGGCGGCATCAGCGAGAAGAGCGGAGCCCGGAGGCGGGGAGCTGACTGAGGTTTGCCACCGAAGGATTCCGCAATATCGGCCAGCGGCGATGGCGAGGAGACCCCCGGAGTCCGGCCCACGGGAGGACGCACAGCGACAGCCGCCGTGAGGTTATGACAGCAGTTGGGGCGACGGCGGCGAAAGGCGTCCCCGGACCTGGGAGATAGAATGACGCGGGCTAACGACCGCTGGTGGATATTCTGCGACAGTTTGGATGGCGACGGCGGGAGGCAGCCCGGAGCCCGGAAGGCGGGGAGACGGAGGGGTTCCGGGGCATGGCCAAGCTTAATCAAACTTCAGACGGCCAAGGAAAGGACGGGACCCGGAGGGCGGGAGGCAGACCGCATTTCGCTGCCGAGGTCAGATTTAACGCGGCAAAACGTGAAAGGCATTCTAGGGACATAATCCCGATGACCCGGGCACGGCTAGGGGGACGGCCGCTGGTATGCAATCATATGTGGGAATGGACCGGCGAAAGAGGGGACCGGCGAAAGAGGGGACCGAGCTCGAGGGGGCCGGTCGCCTTGCGTGAAGAACAGCCACGCAACGGGTGAGCTCCGGGTTGAGAGGGAGGGCCAATGCGATGGGTTCGAGCGATTTCTAAAACATGGGTTTTGAGCGCGATGAGGTGTCCTTCAATTTTATGCCATTTAATTTATTGTTCAATTCCTTTTAAATCTCTGAAATGATGAAAAAGAATAGGAGGGAAAATGATGATGACCTACCTCGGATACGCCAAGCGGGGAGGTGTGCAAACCACTGTGAATTGACGGAACGAAGTTTGGCGATGACGATCGAGAAGCTACAGAAGGCGGCGGGCTCCAATTTGATTGCTGCTCTTATTTGCTCGAGTTCTCAAAGTGAAAATGACATTGGGGACCATGCATTATATACCCCCTTCGCCATTAATGCTTGCATTAAATGCACGTACGACCGCGCCAAAAGGTTGGTGAGATTCAAATTTGAGTCAGCGGCAGCGGCAGAGACTCCGGGATCTGGCAGGCGGGAAGCCGCGCAACGACGGCTGCCGTGAGAATATGTGATGACTTTGAGGATGGCGGCGACAGAACACTCGGGGCCCGGAGGGCGGGGTGCGGTGGAGAGTTCGCCGCCAAAGGATTTCGCTTTTCATTTGAACGGCGGCGGTGAGCAACACCCGGGGGCCCGAAGGGCGGGCGACCGCCGCAGGGTCGCCGTCGTGGACGGCGATCCCGGGATGGAATCAGACGTGGAATTCCGGAGGGCAGGAGAGGGGCGGCGAAAATCCCGAAGACCTCGAATGGCTGGCAGGGTGGGCCGGAGGGCGGAAAACACCCAGGAAGCCGCCGGGGCGGCGAATGAAAGGGGGAAGATAAGGGGAACCCCAGAGGCGGGCGGAGGGCCCAGGCGCCCAGCCCGAAAGGCCCAAGGAACCCACGAGGCCCCGAAGGGCAGCAAAAACCAAAAGGGAGGCACTGTCGATTTTTAGGATGAAACCTTGGAGCAGTATCGACCATGCGGAACGTCAAAAAAAAGGGGCACACAAAACGAGGCAGCCCCGAAAGACCCGACAAGGCGAAAGAAAAGAGGGTCCCCCGTTCCGAACGAGGTGTGTGTGCTGAGGGCACAACAAATGGCGACTCCGCTGGAGAACGCTCTGGAGCGTTCTAGGGATGAATATTCATTCAGGACCCAGAATCTATGGTTTCGCAGACTAGAAGCGACTTTCGAGGATGAATCCGAGAGAACGAGATCCTTAATTAGGTCAGCTTACATGACATCTCGAAAGTGTGTGTAGAGTGAGTTCATTCCTTTCCTAGGGATAGTAACCAGGGTCATTACTTTAACCAAGTGAGCTACGTAAGTTGCCTAACACCAAAAGTAACCTAGACATTGCCCCGCTGTGAGTTAGGCGTCCATAGCCCCGGTGGAGTTGTCGCTACAATCTCATGGATATTGCTCTACTGCCGGTCGGGCGTCCATAGCCCCGGTAGAGTTATCCAAACGCCCATACGGTCATTTATCTTCTTTTTTTAGAGTTTCTTTTCTCTTTTTTTGCTTTGATATTTCATTTCTCTTTTACCATTTAGTTCGACCGGGTAAGCATTGAAGCCTACAATGGGTTTGAGACTGCAGTGCTCACTGGAGTAGACTTAAGATTTTTCACTCACTTGGGTGTCATGACAACCATAGCACGGTCCTTCAGAATTTATTATTTATGTAATTTGTGCGAGATCCGAGATGTGGGTAAGAAGATCCGGCGAAGGGTCAAGTTCTGAGCAGAATTCAGACAAGGAAATCATTCGCGGACAGCTCTACAAAGACCAATAGTCTAAAGTGAATGTTTAGCCAGAGAACACAAAGAATGGATAGCAAAGTGAACTGCTTGTCAGACAAGTACGACCACCGCAAAGGAGCAGGAAATCTCTTTCAAAAACAAAACTGTTGGGAGGGAGAAAACAAAAGACGACGCAAACAAAAGACAAACAAGCAAGGAAGCACCCACTCTAACCTATGTACAGGTATTTACAACAAAGAGCTCGAAGGAGCTCAAGCCTGGAAGTAATATTTCAGGTGTTGCCTGTTGACTGGCAACGGGACGTTCTCACTGGTTAAGTTCTTTAGGCGGAAGGCATTATCTCCCAAAATCTCAGCTATCTGAAATAGGCCAAGCCAGAGCTTGTCGAATTTATCGTGTCCCCCTTTCTTTTCATGGGCCTTGTCCCAATATAGGACCAAATCTACAATCCTAAAGGCCTTGATTTTGGCTCGGCAGTCGAACCATCTCTTCACTACGCTTTGATGTTTGGTGAAATTTTCTATTGCGCGGTCTCGAACTTCCTCTAAATGTAAAATTTCAGCTAAACGAGCTTCCTTACGATCTCTTCCTTCATAAAAATTGTTGATGAACTGAAGAGTAGGAATTTTCAGGTGGATGGGGAATATTGGCTCAAGACCATAGACAAGGTGGAACGGGGAATCACCAAGGGCAGCCTTATGGCAGGTGCGATCAGCCCAAAGGGCAAAATGGAGCTAGGTATGCCAGTCCTTGGGATTCCTATCTAAAAGCTTTTTGATCATGGTAATCAAATTCTTGTTTGTGGACTCGGCAAGGCCATTGCCCTGAGGGTAATAATTGGATGAGAATTTGAGGGCAATCCCATAGTCAAACGCCCAGCTAGCAAATTTCAATGAGGCAAAGGCAGGTCCATTATCACATACCAAAGCATACGGACAACCAAAGCGATTTAAAATGAAACTTTCTAAGAAATCAGTAACTACTTCAGTTGTACAATGCTTACAAACCATTGCTTCCGTCCATCTAGTACAATAATCAGTTGCGGTCAGAATGTACCTGTGTCCCGCAGATGATGGAGGGCTTACCGAACCGATGAAGTTGAGACCCCATTGTGCAAAAGGCCTTACCTCCAGCACGGGCTGCAGTGGGACAGCAACATTCCTCTCCCTGGTGGCAGCGGTCTGGCACGTATGACATGAACGAACATGGCCATGGGCATCCTTGAAGACGGTTGGCCAATAATACCCTGCCCTTAATATCTGATGTGCCGTAGAAGAACCCGAGCCATGGCCCATACCAAACTTATTGTGAAACTCCCTCAGAACCTGTTCTGCTTCCTCCTTACCGAGACATCTTAAATAAACTCCCTCATGATTCTTCTTATAAAGAATGGAACCCTGTAACATGTAACCATTGCTTTTCAATCTGAGGGCCCTCTTCTGGACTCCTTTTAGATGCGGCGAACACTTATAATTGAGCAGATAATAAATGACATCTTGGTACCGCTCTCCCGGGGAGACGTCTTCAAGCTGATATTGCTGTACCGTGAGTTCAGGTCTGGCCTCTGTTGCTGTTTCGGCCATTGTATGGGTGAGTGCCTACCCTCTTACTAATTTCATTAGTTGGATCTCCATATCATATTCTTGGAGCAGGGTGACCCACTTAGCCCTCCGTTCGCCCAACTCATTTTGCATGAGAAGCGTTTTGACTACTGGGTCGGGGACGATTGCGAACACCTTGTTGCGTATAATGCAGTGTCTAAATTTCTTTACTCCTCTAACGAGAGCGTACACCTGCTTTTCTATGTTGTGATAACGCAATTCAACATCCTTGAGGGGTGCACTCATGAAGGTGATCGGATGCTCATTTCCTTCGTCATCCTTTTGGGTCAATATACTGGCACAAGAATGCTCTGAAGCAAATGAATAGATATAGAACGGCTTTAGATAATCTGGACTGACCAACACAGGCACCTCAGCAATGGCTCGTTTGATCTCCTCGAAGGATTGTTTGGCATCTGGCATCCATTCAACTTTAGCGTCCTGTTTGAGCATGGCATTGAGAGGTTTGACAATTTCCGCGAAACCTGTGATGAATTTTCAGACAAAATTAATATTTCCGAAGAAAGACTTTAATTCCTTCTTGCTGCCCGGGGGCTGAATCTTGAGTAACGACTCAATGCGGTCAGGATCAATGGAGATTCCTTGCTCTGAGATGATGTGCCCGAGTAATCTGCCTTTGGTCACTCCAAAAATGCACTTCTTGGGGTTGTGAGAAACCCCAAATTCCCTACATCTCTGAAATACTCTGCATAGGTCGGAGACATGATCACCTCACTTCTTGGAGAATACGGTCAAATCATCCATATAGATGATTATACATTTGCCAATCAGGTCCTTGAAAGCGATATCCATGGCGCTTTGGAAAGTGGCGTCGGCGTTGATGAGCCCGAACGACATTCTTCTGTATGCAAATGTCCCCCACTTAGTGGTGAACGCAGTCTTGTGGCGATCCTCGTATTGTACCATTACTTGATTATACCCAGAGTATCTATCGAGGAATGACATCATCTGGGAGCCGTTGATGATTTGTAGCACTTCATCCAGTGAAGGCACCGGATAGTTGTCCTTTTCTGAGGCATAATTGAGATTGCAAAAATCCACGCATAATCTGATCTCTCCATTCTTTTTCCTGACCGGGACCAAATTAGCCACCCACGTAGAGTGCCTAACGGGAAAGATGATTCTTGCTGAAAGCAATTTCTGTACCTCCTTATAAACGACAGGTTCTAGCAAGGTATTAATAGGGCACTGCCGTTGGCGGAATGGCCTCACTTCCGTCTTCAGAGGGATGGTGTGCGTGATGACAGAGGTGTCGTACGTTTTCAAATCTTCGTAACTCCATGCCACCACGTCAGGATATCTTTTCAATGCATCTGTGATTCCCTTCTTTTCCTCGGGCGTGCATACCTTCCCAATAAAAATATTCTTGGTATCCTCAGCCGTTTCCAGGTTGTGAGCGTTACACTGGTTGCTTATAGCCTCCTTTTTTATTTTCTGATCCTAATCTCTGATCTGATCCAGGTCGAATACACGCTCCAGCTGAACCATGCCCCTGGGGATCGTGTTGGTTTTCAGATTGATAACCCCCTCTATGTCCAATTCAACCTCCTGTGGATTAGCTTTATCAATTATTTGGGCAGCGAAAATGTCAGAGCTTGTAATGAACTAGAGGATATGCTTGTCGTCATTGAAGACCTGTCGGTGAGTAACATTATCTGGGACTGATGGCGTGGATGTTAGCTCAACAGTGAACTTCTTGAGCCCAGACAAAGAGAGGGGCTATAACGTGCTAGCTGCTTGAGCCAAGGCATCAGTTGTGTGATTCTGAGCACGAGGGATCAATTGTATGTTGAATGCATCCAGACCCTCTAGGAGATCCCACACCCGGTGCCTATAATTAGTGAGTCTTCGATCATGGCAGGAGTACAATTTCCTGACTTGCTTAACCACAAGGGCGGAATCCCTGAAGACTTGCAGCACTTTCATATTTTTCTTCAAGGCCATAAGAAGGCCAAAGACTAAAGCCTCATATTCTGCTACGTTATTGGTGCAATAAAACTGCAATCGATGGGCAGCGAGAAATGTCTTACCCATTGGACTGACGAGTTCGATCCCCGCTCTAGCTCCTTTTCTTGACTTTGATCCATCAAACCGGAGCGTCCAGCACGAGGAGGATTCCTTATCTTCGGGTTTGCTTAAGCCTTCATTCTCTTTTGGCTAGACAGCGGGCCTTGTGATCTTAGGAAGGCTTTTTGGGTCGAGGCAATGATTAGCAGGTGGTTTTGGTGGCGTCTCCTTTGGTGTTCCTGTCGGAGGAGTAGCTGCTTTCTTAACATGCTCCACCACTGCTTGGCATAGGCAACAGTCAAATTCAGAGTGAGCAGCATTGTGGACCTTGCAACAGTTCGACAACAAGAGATCCTGGAAATTCATTCTAGCTCCTAGGCTGAGCTGATCTTTCACACACTTTTCCATGAAATCCTGGAAGCCATCAAGCAATCCCCAGTTGTCATCTTTATCTGGCTCATCATCAGCTTCTGCCAACATTTCTACATCTGGGGGCATTTGCTCAGAATTTGTCGAGGGACTGCACAACACCAACAATACCTCATCTGCCCGTTCTTCCTGAAGCGCAAGCTCATTTTGGTAAGAAAAAGGGCTATAATTCCCTAAGTCGGTCTCAGCGAACAGCACCTCGCTGAGATTATTGTATTCCATGATCATATACTTCATACAAGGTTCACGGTCAATACGTATCTGATTTGGCAGCCCCTTCCATGGCAGCCACATGTGAGATAGGTCTATGGCAGTGTATCCGTTCAACGCTTTTGTGAACTCCCTCCCCAGAATAATTCCGTAAGCATCAGGAATGTCCGCCACTTGGATATCAACAACCTGCTGTATCCGGGGGTCTGCAGCGATTTGCATGGGGATGCGGTTTATTTCGCCCACGATATTAATCTCTATTTTGTCCAGCTGGGTGACCTTTCTCTTTGAAGGTGTGGGAGTGATGCCAAGAGCCTTGCATACGGCCAAGGGCATGACATTGACAGATGCGTCTGAATCGAGCAGGCAGTTGTGCAAGTTCTTCCCAAAGACCCTAATAGTAGTTAGGAACGGGGGGGTTTCCGGTCTCCCTTGGAGGATGCCCACAGGTGTATCCATTTGAGCTATTTGGCCTTTGTTCCTATCACTTCCCATATCTTTGGTTTGCTTAAATTGCTGGTCCTTGGGAGGTTGTCTACTAGCCCTTTCTGGCTCCTTTTCAACATATCTATTTGCCGACTGATTCACGGGCACACCGTTTCTTCTTCCGTTATTGTCCTGTGCTTCCTGTTCTCTCCTGGGCTCCTCAAAGGTTACCCTCTTAGCTGGGGTCTTTTGTGTCATGCTAGATGAGGGAGTCCCATTCAGAACCCTGAAGAAGGCATGCCTTATGGCAGGAACCTTGAGTAATTCGAAGGCCGACAAACTAATTTTGACCTTCTTGAACTCTTCCGCCACATATTCACCAATTTGCTCGATTTCGGAGCTAAAAGCTCGGCCTATGGGAGAACTAGGGGTTTGAATCTTGGTTTGCCCAGGCAGATTTTGGGGTTGGCTCTGAGGCTGACCTTGCGGTTGGTTTTGGGATTGGTTCTTGTTGAGATATTGGGCAGGCATGTGGGGTAGCCCTAGGTTATTACTGGCATTTAGATCGGGCAGAGTGGTGAAATTGTTTGGTGGGGTAGAAATTGTGAAGGGTCCGCCGGCTTGCCTATTCCTAAGGAAATAGGGGCTCGACCATTGATGGAACATATGGACCTTATCCACAAATGGCTCTTCTTCATCCACCAGACCGTTATCTACCGAATCGAAAAGCTGAGCTAAAGTTGATTCATTACTTACCTCTTGCGCTTTCTCATCCTCAATAGGGGTAGGCTTGGCCTCGGGTTTGTTGCAATCACCTCACGAAAACGGCGCTTGATTGACCACCAGACATGAGGAATCGTAGGGCTCCGATGGGACAATCTCCTTGTAGTTGGCATCGTCGACAGCGTTTTGTACCTCCACTTGGAAGATTTCAGCAGCTGTCTGGAACTCAGGACAATCCAGCTCAAAATGCCTGTTGGTTTTGTGAAGTCGGCACCATCCGGACAATGCTGCTTCAGC
Source organism: Sequoia sempervirens (assembly GCA_007258455.2). Taxonomy (NCBI): domain Eukaryota; kingdom Viridiplantae; phylum Streptophyta; class Pinopsida; order Cupressales; family Cupressaceae; genus Sequoia; species Sequoia sempervirens. Next base: position 82,431 of record VDFB02164910.1, on the reverse strand, counting down.
CAAACACACACCGCCGGATGTTTTGTCATGGCTCGCCGGTTGATTGAATGGCGTGGGGACACCACCGTTGTTGGGCTTGGTGTTCCATGTGCAATTTTGCCTCTGAGAAGGCCTTCTTTCTGCATTTTGATTGGAGTTCTGCCCCCTCTCATAATTATGCCTGAAGGAGGTGCCCGCTTCCCGATTATCTCTGTTGTCTCTATTGTCTCGAGACTCTTGACTATCCCTATTGAGATTGGCCTAGAAATTGCGTTGGGAGGCCTGCAATTGATTATTCTGGTTCTTCAGATGCGTCATCTCTGTGGACATCTTCTTGATCATCTCCGTCAGCTCCTCTAGCTTGTCCTTCTCGGCTGCACCTCCAGGCGATGGGGCCAAATTTTGGAGAAAAGCGGGTGGGGCCGCCGGCTGATTTTGATATGCTGGAGGAAAGTCCGGTCCCAATAAGTACAACGGCGCCTGGGGCTGTTGGGAATATTCCTGCTACTGCGGAGCTATCTGGGAATAGCTATACTGCTGTTGGGGTTGCAAATAATACGTCGCAGGAGGCGCATGATTCAACGGCTGCCCCGGATGCGGCACCATAGGTAATTGAGGCACCTGGTTTATGAGAGGAGTTTGGTGAGCAAACGCCTGATTGAGCCCCTGAATTTACATTGGGTGGGCGACGGACCCTAAAGAGGGCAGCGGGCTGGAGATATTTTGTCCCAAGTCCGCACTTGCAATGACGGCTTCTGCCTAGGTGGTCAGTAAAGTAGCAAGCGGTAGGTGCATCTTTTTTACCAACGCCGCCGTGAGGTTATCCAGGGCCGCGTAGTAGACTGATAGAGCGGCCACATCATTATGGAGGTACAGATCCTGAAGCCTCATGTGAGCCCAGTGGAAGCAGTCATTGAAGGAGTCGATAGGTTCGTTGACCTCCCTTCTAATGGACATGAACTGTTGATAGAGGTCCGCGGGGTTGACAGGGATCTTGTACTTCTGCAGGAAGGCATTCTTCATCAGGTTCCACGAGGTGATGGATCCCCGTGGCAGATTGATGTACCAGTAGAAGGCCTCTTCTCCCAACGAATGTGGAAAAAGGCGACACGCCACGTCCTCATGATCCACCTGCATTTCGGTAATCGCCGTTTTGAATATCTTGATATGCTCTTCGGCTATTCTTTGCATGTCGCGGGGATGGAACTTCGAACAAAAGCCCTCCGGATTCTTGGGCATGTCATTGTAAATAGCAAAGTGTATCGGCGAAGGGTTATGCGCAAGCCAAGCCATGGGGGGAGGCGGAGGTGGCACTTGCTGTTGGAGAACATGGATTTGGGGCTGTATTGGCAATACAACCACAATATGGGGCTGCCCTTGAGCTATGGCTGCCTGGACTATGCTTTGGGCTGAAAGGGCTGGGAGAGGAGCGAACCCCTGGCTGCCAGAGGGAAGATGTGCAAATGCTGTTGGAGATGGTTGGGTGGAAGATGAAGGCCAGCCAAATGGAGGTGGGGTGAAATGGAGGCGGATGGAGCAGAGGCAGAGGAAGACGCGGAGATGCTTCCTTGTGCTCGTTTTGCCCTTGTGGGAGGCTGCAATTCTTCAAATTCTCCCTTATTTGGTGCTGATCGTAGAATCCTTTGAAACCTTTCCGGGGAGAATGATCTGATCAAATCCAGCTTCGCTTTATCCCATAACCTAGTATACCAATCGTTGCCCTCCTACTAGCGCCAGTTATGTTGATGTGTTTTTTATGTACTTTTCAACACAGGCAGTGCATAGGTGCACTACCTCTCTTGAAAGACAATCTTCCACAATCGAGTTGCAGAACACTATCCCAAGGTCTCTCGGATGTTAGGTCATGACAGTGTTTAGATACCTCAGTAGTTTGATGTGATTTGCTGGAATCACAAGGTGGCCTTATAGAAATACAAAGTGTGAGCACAAATCATGAAGTTGGATCTTCGAAAAGGAGCTTTTTAGCATGAAAGCAGTTATGCGTTGGCTGTAGGTTCAAACAGTAGTCTCAAACTCCATCTGGTTGTTAGATTTGGCTTTATAAGATGCAATGAACCTTGGTATTGTTCAGTTTCTAAAAAAGTGGAAAAAGGGCGAAGGGGAAGAAAAGTTCCTAAGTCTGAAATTTGCAATGAATAGTGACAATGGAGTTCCTGCAATGAACAATTCCCTAAAACAATATCCCACTTAACCAGGGATTTCACAATATCATGGAAATTGTGCTATCTTCTAAGGGCTGCAGATTTTTATCTTTCATCCACCACATACATGCATGAACTAAAGATAAATGTTTGGGGCAGCTTTAATCAAGTCCAGGCTAACTTTGCATAGCTATCTACCTTCAGCAAATAGCAAAAAGTATGGACTAAGGGATCATCAACAAAGCAGGAATTTTTATAAACACCAAACAACATTCCTAAAATTTACCCAAGTAGCATGAACAGCTAACTAAACAGCAAAGAGATCTAAGCTAAACATCTAATATTGGAGAAGTGAATCAAATGACATGAGAGAAAACAAGGAAATACACCAAGTCAATGCTATTTCTTATAAATTTCTGCAGCATGTCTTTACAACAACTCAACTCTCTCTTTGCAAATGAGAGGAGTGCTCTATTTATAGTTTCCCAAAAGTCAAATGAATGGCCAAGATTCATTACAATTGTGTGGCCAAGATTCATTACAAAATAGGGTTTCACCTACCCCCAAATAGATTTACAATTAAAAAACATTCTTTGTCCTTTCCCTATTTCGTTATCTAGTGGATGACACTATTGCTTTTTCGTCCTGTAGCTAATTGTTGTTTTCTTGGCTGTAGATACTCTTCTGGGAGGTCTTCTTCCTTGGCTGGGCTGTCCTCTCGCTCCTCGGAGGCTGCGTGTTCAATGTACTTGAGGATGACGGCTTGGAGCTTGTCGATCTCGAGGATCTCGCATCTCAATGCTTGGTAGCTCCACTCTTTAGCATTATCCTCTAGCATTTTCCAGTCTTCATCATACTTCGAGCCCTGATCTTTGAAAAGCTCTGATCAGTCGAAGGCACGGGTAGCAAAACTCAGGAAGTCTGTTGTGATATCTCTGGCTATCCCGTCCTTCATCCTTTCCTCAAAGTATGGCTTGATCTTTCCGGTGTCCAATTGTACCGTGGGCATATCATGGCCCGTCATTAACTTAAGGTACTCGGTGCATTCCGTCCGGATCTCCTTGATCCATTCTATATCTGGATCCACTTTGTTCTGGATTTGCTCCATCCTCTCCTTCCAGTTGATGAGGTCCCTATGCCACACGTCCACCAACCAGTGATCCTCCTTCAGTTCTAGCTTTTCTTCCCACATGCTTTTTGGCATTTGAAGGATGGCCTCAACCCTTGGGAAGGCAGAGTCGTAGATCGTAGGGAAGCCGGTGTAGAGTTTCTTTGTGCTTTCCAAGGATTGAACCAAGTCCAGGAACTTGTTGGCTATCTGCACAGCCAAGCTGATTCCTACGTTTTCGACGCTCGCAACTTGCTGGAACCAATCCTCCGTGGTCTTCTCCAAGTTTTTCCTCCTCTCTAGCTTACCTATCTGTTCCTTGGAGAGCAGCTGTGGCACGGCCGTCGAGGTAGTGGGGAGGTCGTTTATTGAAGACCATTACTGGATGTAGTCGGTTAGGGCAGCAACCTACACCTTTAGCTCGTCTTTAGTGACCTTGTCCTGTTTAATCAGATGCACCACTGTGACCACTGATTCCTCCAGATGTCCGACCTTCTGTTCCCTGGTGGCTATCCCTAGGTCGATGGTGGAGATATTGTAACTAACTCCGGCCTGGCCAATAGTTGGCGTCGCTACTTGTGCTGCCCAGGAGCCAGAAGCGTCCATGGTTATCTTGGAATGAACCTTAGGCTTCTTCTCCTTCTTTGTGGTGGCTAGAGATCGAGCCAAGATGGCTTCCAATCTCGATCTCGGGTCGCTCAGAACATGAGTAGTCTTTTCAAGCTGCTTCTCCAGCCAATCGGGCATAACAGATTTGTCTTTGGGTGCCTCATGGCTGCCTTCACCCTTCTTCGTTAACTATAAGATCTCTGCCTCTTCTTCCTTTTGAAACTCTTCTTTTTCCTTGGTAGCATCCTCCTCGTCAGAATCTTGATAAAACACGAGGCGTTTAATGGGTGCCTTGGTGGTCAATATCTGTGTGGGATCTTCTTCTCTTGCCACCTCTTCTTCTTTCTTTTCTTCAACAGCCTCGGCCTCAGGGCTCTTCACAATGTGGGTCTCAGTCTCAGTGATATCCTTTGTAGGTTGCTCTTCTTGTGGCTGTCCTTCATCACGTGGCGACTGTTCTGTCTCCTCCCCAAAATCTTTTGGATATTGAGCCAACACTTCTTCCTCGTCTTCATCGAAGACCCGAATAATTTCTTTGGCACTCGAGCCATCCTCTCCATCCCCGCCCTTGGAAGAGCTTGTCTCTTCTTCCTCGTAGGCCACCTTGTCGATGGTTCTATGCCCATCTTCGGGTTGCTCATAATAATCATTGGCCTCCTCTTCGATAGGCTTCGAAGCCTCTTGTTCCAGCTCCTCCAACTCTTTGAAAATCTGCATTGTGGCCTCCATGGCCGACAGACCTGTTGGCGGTTGCGAAGACTGAGCTATTGCGAGGGCTTGGGTGAGGGCCGCCTGGAGTGCGGGGTCCATTAGGAGTTAAGAGAGCTTGGGGGGAGACTCTGCAGGTGTCGTGCAATGGCCTCGGGCACAGTGGAAAGGGGAACTAGCGATGCTAGCGTTGCCAGAGGCAGGGAGGTAATGGGTGACATGGCAGTAGCAGAGGAAGGGGAAGTGGTCATGCTAGAGGAGGAGTCGATATTGATAATTGACCTGGCCGGGGGCGAAGGGGCGAGATGGACAAAGATGTCCACTACCGGCGGAGATGATGCGACCATAGCTTGAGAAGCGGGCAGCACACCAGTCGGGGGAGGAAGGAGCAAGGGGGGCTGCACCTCTGTTGTGATCACTGTTTGCTTGAGTCTCTTGGGGGATGAGCCTCCCATGCCTTTTGCTACTCGCTCTTTGGGGTACGCAGACTGTGCTGTTTCTGCTTCTTTTCTCTTCTGGGACCTGGTGATGGGGGGAGACTTGGAAGTCTCACCAGCTGATGTAGAGGTGGCAATGTCCTCCGTGCACTTGGCCCACTCTTGAGTGCTTCATATGTTAGAGCCACCCCCTATTGTTTCAGTTGTGCCACTTGCCCATCAACCCACTCCTTAGTGCGAGCTATAATTGGCTGGGTGATGGTATCCAGGTCTTCGACCTCTTGCTCGTCCCAGTCGATGGAGGGGATTGCCAGGTCAGCAACCGTAGGGTACCTCGGGTGCACAAGGGTGGACTCATCCTCCTCAAGCTGATCAGGCATCAGAAACAACTGCACCCTCCTCAGAAATTGTACTGTCATTCGCATGTAGTGTCTCATGCGGACCTCCTTATCATCTTTACAATCTGCCCATAAATCTTTAACATGGTACTTGTGGGCGTATGCCGGCCCTAGCACCTTCTTGACATGGCCATGTGGGTCCATTCGTGGGCGAGCCGTGTACCATTCAAAGTTGTATTCTTTAAGTTCCTTCTCTGAGTTTCGCGCATTGGGATGTTTGCAGTCGATATAGGCCTTGGCCGAGGGTCATGGGATAGGGGATCCCTGCTACGTGCTTTTGGCCGAAGACCGTCTGAATATGTTGGAGCTGCCGGGAAAGCTCCAGGAGAATGATCCGGTCGTTCGGGTATCTCGGCAACTTTTTCAGCCGTTTCGTGAATCCCTGGGCACGGATGTAGGTGAACTTGGGGAATTGAATGTATAAGAAGGAATAATCCTTCAGGAGTGCCCTGGCGTCGTGGGATACCCTTCTCTCGAAGTCCCCGGCTATTAATCTGATAATGTGGCCTATGAAGGCATCATTGACACGGCAATATTCTTTTTTGAAGTAGCGGTACTGTAGTTGAGGGTACCGGTCAAAAGGCTTAAGCCCTCATTTGTGATCCCCATCTGGCGCCATAAATATCCCACTATACTATCTCTGACTTGCCAAGGAGTATACCAGGTACGAGGTCATGTAGAACTTGGAGCTTTTCTTGACATTTACGAACTGCTCGTGGAAGCAGTTGTTGATGATACTCCCCTAATCGAATGAGATCTTGGTTTTCACGTCCTCATTCCCTCGTATGATCTGTTCAACGTAGTAAGCCATCCACTCTTGGAAGTAGGCGGCTGCTGGGAGGCCCATGACCCTGCTGAGCATAGTCACCAAGTCGTGATAATCGTCGTGGAAGTCGCTGCGGAACAGCTCTTGGGGAACCTTTGCAGGGCTGCCCCGCCTCTCCTTAAGCCATTAAATGTTAATTGACTTCTTGCAGCCCAATGGATTGGCATCCCATGCCGCCTAACACTGCTCCAACATGGGGATCTGCATATGTGGGAATGTGGGAATGTGGAAGGTTTTAGTGATTCCTTCAGGAGACATGTCGACGAGGATATTCCCCTCCTTGTCCACGATTGTTCTGGTTTCCGTTTGATAGGCTTCTCGGCAAGCCATTACTAATTCAGGTGCTATCAGAGACAGAGGGAAGCCGACAGCTTTGGTGATTCCACTTTGGCGTATCAACCTGGTATTCTTCGTTTTAGGGTCGACCTTGACCCTCTGGGTGAACTCATCTATGTCCACCTGGCCGATATTGGTGTCTGAGATCTCTCTCCAGTCAGTCAAGACCTTTGACTGGAGCGGTTCACCTTGGAATTGAAACTTCATTTGGTCTTTTTTGTCCTTTCCACGAGCGGCCCTCCCGGATTTCCTACCCTTGTCCTTTTTCGGTAGAGGCCCCTGAAGTTCCTGCAGCTGATTCCATATATCCTGCAAGCAAAGGGCGAAGTCAGCACAACAAACATCAATAACGTTAATGTTAGTCCGCATTGTGAGTATATCATCTAAATAACCATTCAAATACATCACAAATTTTATCCTCAGATGATATCGATTTCATTTTAGGGCATTTGGACAATCTGGGCCTGGAGGGCCGGACTTCCTTGGCAGGAATGCTGTCAGGGAGGGAAAACACAACCGAAAGTTCCCGGAGACCCCCGTTGGCCAAATTTTGATATCTTAAGGGGCCTATGATGGAGAACGACATGATTTAGGATGTGGGTCGAAGTTATATTCTTAGTTTCAATTGGTTTGGATCGATTTAAGGAGCCCCGAAGATTCCAGGCCGGGAAGCTGTTAAGGGGCGGCCGTTGGAGACGGCGAACGGCGGACGGAAGTCCGGCCGAGGAAGCCTGGCGGCGGAAGTCCGAAGGCCGAAGTCTGGGGGCAAAAAGACGGCCGACACGAAAGTTATGACATTTAGGTCAGGTGTCAATCGGAAACCCGGGGCCCGAAGGTCGGAAGGACGCAAGGGGTTCACCGCCGAGATATCTTATAATGGCCTGAACGGCGGCGGTGAAGGGGACTCTGGGACCCGGTGGCCAGAAAGACAACGAATGATGGCCGCCCGAAAGATGAGTATATCGTTGAGCAGCGACGGCGAGGAAACACCCAGGGTCCGGCATCCCGGGAGGAGGCTAGGCAACGACCGCCGTGTAAATTTTGTGTCGACTTGAACGGCGGCGGTGGCAGCGAGAAGAGCGGAGCCTGGAGGGTGGGGAGCTGACTGAGGTTTGCCGCTGAAGGATTCCGCAATGTCGGCCAGCGGCGACGGCTAGGAGACCCCCAGAATTCGGCCCACGAGAGGACGCACGGTGACGACCGCTGTGAGGTTATGACAGCGGTTGGGGTGACGGCGGTGAAAGGCGTCCCGAGACCCGGGAGACGGAATGACGTGGGCTAACGGCCACCGGTGGATATTCTACGACAGTTTGGACGGCGGCGGCGGGAGGCAACCTGGAGCCCGGAAGGTGGGGAGACGGAGGGGTTCCGAGGCATGGCCAAGCTTAATCAAACTTCAGATAGCCAAGGAAAGGATGGGACCCGGAGGGCAGGAGGCAGACCGGATTTCGCTGCCGAGGTCAGATTTAACGCGACAAAATGTGAAAGGCATTCTGGGGACAGAATCCCGATGACCCGGGCGCGGCTAGAGGGACGGCCGCCGGTATGCAATCATATGCGGGAATGGACTGACGAAAGAGGGGACCGAGCCCGAGGGGGCCGGTCGCCTTGCGTGAAGAACAGCCGCGCAACGGGCGAGCTCCGAGTTGAGAGGGAGGGCCAATGCGATGGGTTCAGGCGATTTCTAAAACATGGGTTTCGAGCGCGATGAGTTGTCCTTCAATTTTATGCCATTTAATTTATTGTTCAATTCCTTTTAAATCTCTGAAATGAGGAAAAAAAATAGGAGGGAAAACGATGATGGCCTACCTCAGATACGCCAAGCGGGGAGGTGTGCAAACCACTGTGAATTGACAGAACGAAGTTTGGCGATGACGACCGAGAAGCTACAGAAGGCGGCGGGCTCTAATTTGATCGCTGCTCTTATTTGCTCGAGTTCTCAAAGTGAAAATGACATTGGGGACCATGCATTATATACCCCCTTTGCCATTAATGCTCGCATTAAATGCACATATGACCGCGCCAAAAGGTTGGTGAGATTCAAATTTGAGTCGGCGGCGGCAGCAGAGACTCCGGGATCTGGCAGGCGGGAAACCGCGCAACGACGGCCGTTGCGAGAATACGCGATGACTTTAACGACGGCGGTGACAGAATGCTCGGGGCCCGGAGGGCGGGGTGCAGTGGAGAGTTCGCCGCTGAAGGATTTCGCTTTTCATTTGAACGGCGGTGGCGAGCAACACCCGGGGGCCCGAAGGGCGGGCGGTCGCCGTCGCGGACGGCGATCCCGGGACGGAAGTCCGGACGCGGACTTCCGGAGCCAGGGGCCCGAAGGAGCAGGGGCCGGCCGGGAAATCCCTGAAGACCTCCGAACGGCAACTGGCAGGGCGGGCTTCAGAGGGCAGAAAGACACCTGGGGAACGCCGCCGGGGTGGCGAATGAAAGGGGGAAGCCCGATAAGGGAACCCCGGAGGCTCGGGCCCGGAGGGGCCCAGGGCCGCCCCAGAGCTCGAAAGGCCCAAGGAACCCACGAGGCCCCGGAGGGCAGCAAAAACCAAAAGGGAGGCACGGTCGATTTTTAGGATGAAACCTTAGAGCAGTATCAACCATGCAGAACATCAAAAAAGAGAGGCACGCAAAATGAGGCAGCCCCAAAAGACTCGACAAGGTGAAAGAAAAGAGGGTCCCCGTTCCGAACGGGGCGTGTGTGCTGAGGGCACAACAATAATGTTTGCTCAAGGGATCTCTTAGACATGGCTATCCAAGTTTTTTGCTTCATAGAGCCAAGGATCAGATAGACTGGAGTGGGAGAACTGAAAAGAGAAGTTCGTAAGGGTGTTGTCACTTTAATTTTTGAAGTCAAAGATATATATGTTCTCAACCTTGTTAAAGAACTAGAGTTATCTAAGAAATCTATACTCAAGGACCTCAAAAATATTGCTACTGGGGTTTGTGAGTAAGATGAGCCAAGGTACTAAATATATTCATAGCACTACTTAGGGTGGTAGTAGATTTAATTTCAAAAAAGAAAAGAGGATAAGATTTTGCCTAGACTTTATCCAATATGTACGATTGATCATTGCTTTCGGGTTTATGGTTGTCGACATATGTTATTGGCATCCCAACTCATGTTATGTAGTTTAGGTATGTTGGTTGTTAGCATAAGGACATGTTGTATGATATTCATGGCTGAGGTCACTTTGAAAATAGTGTAATGGTTAGTGTTGCATTTGCTTCTAGCTCATCTAATAGAACCAATAATCAAGAAATCTCAATGGATTAGTATAGAACATCATATAGATCAATTACTAGGTCTTTTATGAACAATGTCAATGATAAAGTGGTCTTCTTATACATTTGAGTGTGAACTAAGAGTATGTCACATCTTCAGGATTAAGAGCTAGATGGGTAAGTGCACCAAGATGGTTCCCAAAAAGGGGGCTTAAGTGGCCACTTTTTTTTTTTTTATTTTTTTTTCTGAAATTAGGAAATATTGACCTTGGACGTGAAATTGAGGATACTTACACTCAAAATTTTGAGATGGAACAAAAATAAGGATTTAATTGCTCCAAGTCTACTTTCTAAACTACTAATTTATTTTGAAAATGGTTGAGATTAAGGGGTTCAAATGAGGGATGCACACAAATT